>LOJH01001476.1:52649-76180 GCA_001685095.1 Ellobius talpinus
TATATATATATATCTCATTATCTATTACCCTTAGACATCTCTGTCATTCATGGCAACACAGATGAACCTGGGGACATTAAGTTAGCTGAAATAAAACAGAAACACAAAGAGAACCACTGGTTGGTATCAATTATATATGGGATCAACAACAGTCAGACTCATGGCAGAGAGCATAATGGTGGCTGCCAGTGATGGGAGAGGCAAGAAGGAATAGGGAGCTAATCGTTGTAGGGGACAATTCCCAACTAAGCACAAGGGACAGATTTATGAGGTCTGTGGCTCAGCATTATGGTTATAGTTATGAAAACATGTTGCATACTTCAAAATTCCTGGGTATGTGAGCAAAGATATGTTAATTTTCTTGACTTAATAACAAACCTCACCCTGTACAATGTAAATATATATATATAGCCAATTTCAAATAAAAATTTTAAGTGGATAAAATCTTAAAACATTTAAAACTAATAGAAAAATGAAATTTTATTCTAAATTTTAAAAATTAAGCAAAATGCTAGACTTTGCTTATCATTTTTCTTTGTTCTTTGCCATTCTGGGAATTGTACCCTCTATGTGTCAGAGAAATGCCTTACCACTGGGTTACAATAGCCTCAACTTTCCTTTTAAAAGATAAGACTCTCAACTTAATAGAACCAGAGTCATGCATGGCCTGTGCATCACAGAAGCTGTTGCTGTTGTCACCCCCACACAGAAGACATGCAAACCAAAGAGCTCAAAACCCATCAGACGACAGTAACTAATACCTCAAAACATCACTGGGCAATTAACTACAAATTAAGTATCTGAACTCAGGAAGGTAAGAAAGGCTACCACCTTCACAGAATTTCTGCAGTCTTGGGAGGGGGCATGAGGTCAGGAACAGAACATTTATAGAGCTTAGAGCTCTGGGTACAGGTTGTTTAAGGCAGCTCTTTCAGGGCAAGAAATTGGTATAGGAATCATCACTTGGGGCCGGTGGGCTCAATGGAATGGTTGTTTCTAAGTAAGTTTTGATGAATAAATTAATGTTCTAATAAGTAAGCTTTTTTACCCAGGTGAGCCGATTTTTTTCCAGATAAGTGATTGTAGGAATTTCTTGAAGTAAGGAGTGAAAATTACAATTTGATTTCAGCCTTCTCTGCCTTGTACCATTTCCCTGGAACAAACAGGATGGTCATCTGAGGTAAATGGACCCAGGTCTGTCTTCACATGGCAATCGTTGGTTTCGGTGCGGCCCAAAGGTAGTTATTACTTAGTGAACACCTACTGTATGCCAAGCTCTTTCCACATCTCATATACCAAAGTGGCTTTGATGTTCCTATTGCTTGATAAGGAAACAACTCTGAAAGATACTGAGTCATCTGTACAAATCACTGACGGATGATCTAGACTTTGCAATCCTTTCCTTTTCAAAGAGTTTGATCTATGTTATTCATTATAGTAGAAATACAGTGTATTTGCATAGATAAATACATGTGTAAACATAGGTGCTAAAGAAACATGATAATTATTAGCGATACTAAAGCTAATTAAAATTAGGTAGTTATAGCTTGTCCACTAAAATTGACAAGCAAAAATACTGGGTCTGACACAGACAGAAACTGAGGCAGGGTTCAAGCTTTTCACCTTAGTCTTCAGCAATGATGAGGGCTGAAGGATGTAAAGCTGGCTTTCTTGGACCTCCGTCTGGAATCTTTCCCTCCCTTTGAATACTCCTTGCAAGGAGGAACATGACAGTTTCTGCCAGAAGTTCACCATCTGGCTTCCTCACTTAACTGTGTCTACTCTATTTACCCTGAAGCAGAATGCTACCAACACCCACCCCCAAACCCAGTTTCCAGACCCAGCTTGCTGTTCAGAAATTGCCATTTAGACTTCATCTGAAGCTTGAGAAACTACGGGCTTGCTTTCCTAAAGAATTAAATGATTTGAGCACTGTAGCAACTCCTCTTTCCCAGGATAATCCATCAAAAACATGGCCTAAGTCATGATAACACCAAGCCCCCAGTTTTCAAAGTCAAACATGAAATTATATCTCAGTGACTTCCTTTGACCCAAAAGAAAAATGCAAACCAGCCTTACTGAGTTCTTCATGTTAATCACGAAGGAAGAATTTTTAAGCACCGAGGCGATTAATGCTGTTTTTCGACCTTTCCCCCCTCGTGTTGGATGCCTGTTGAGCTGCACTGTTGGTTTAAATCATCGGTTCCAGCGACCTTGCTCTCTATATTTATTATGCTTCAGATGAAATAATATTGTAGGCGTTCCCATTTTTTAAATTCCATGCTGCTATAAAATATACAGTGAATCTATCACTACCTCAGATGTGCTCACTCCTCTGAAATCGTCCCTGAGCTAGCTTCAAACCGTCCCTTTCTGGGAAACAAAGACCAAGTCTTTGCTTTGGGAAGAGCTATCTGCATTGTTTTAAATGTACAGCTTGAATGTATGTTTTCTTTTTACAGAGTTTTCTGTTTTTCTTATGCCTTGCCTGGACAATCCTATGGAAAACAGAACTGTTTTAGAGCAAATGCTGGTATTATGAGTTTTTACTGTAAAGCATAGGATGCTTTGTGAATAAAAGGGAAGATTTTTCTTTGTGTTTCAGAGCTCAGCAGTAACCGCAAAAATACACTCTGTCCTAGAATTTTAGTAATAAATGTCAGCATATTTATATAATAATGATAACTTCAATTATAACTTTTCACAGTTAAAATATCTATGATTATATTGGGCCCAATATAGCCTAAAGTAAGATGAGCTAGAATTCGCAATTTTTTTCTCTTTTAAAGAGGCTATATCATTATAGTAGAAAAATACTATATTTGCATAGATAGATGCCATTTAAACACGGGTATTATAGCAACCTGATAATTGTTAGCAATACTAAAGCTAGTTGAAATTAAATAGTCATATTTTGTGCATTAAGATTGACAAACAAGAATATTGGATAAACCATTTATTTCTACCCCATCCAAACTATAGGATCTCTTTAAGACTAAATGGAGTCAGAGACTTTGAAATTATGATTAGTGTTACAAGAAGCAAGTTATCAAAAAAATATCAACTCAGAACTGTTATCTAGTGCTACTCTGAAGAAGGGTTTTTTCCTAGTTTGTCCCTAATAAAACCCTCCCTGAATTTCCGAAAGGACACTGTCATGCTGGTGAACTGTGTGTTTACCTCTGACACACAGGAAAGAGGGGACTTTGTCACCACCGCCCTCAGAAACCAACTTCTACTCCTTTTAGAGAAGGCATTGTTCAAAATCTGTTGGTTTTGAGGGCTTTAAAATGTAGAGAAAGATAGTAGCTGCCAGAGTGCCACGTGGAAAGCGTCTGTTCTACTTCTTGCACTAATGTGAAACGGCTAAGAATAAGTTAGAGTAAAAACCACATTTCTTCTTTGTATTTGGGTGGAGAAATTAATTTCAATTCTGAGCTGATTTCTTTTTCTCTCTCAAGGATACCAGTTGCAGTCACAGAGCAGTGGATTTGAACTAACTGAGAGTTACTATTGACCCTGAATCCACCATCCTGCCAAGGACCGTAGGTACCCGCAGCCTTCGGTCACGGTTCACTAGTACAGTGACTTACATTCCCAACATCCACCATCTTAGGAGGCAAAGATTTGAAAACAAATGCCCCTCCACTTGAGCTTGCTCACCCACTAAAGAGACCACAAATGCCCTAAGTGATAAAAAGAAGTAAGCAAGTCTACATGTTCTGAAACACCGAGAATCTAGAGTGTGAGCCACCTTGTGGCTAAGACTCAGGCCAAGATACAAATTTGGAATGTTAAGGATGGCTTCCACCAGGTTACTATTGTCATGTCGTTGTCCATTAAAAAGTAACAAGTAACAAATTCAACCATCAAATATCGGGAACCATCTTGTTACTGGAAAGAAACATGGTGTCGAGTGGCAGTGATTCTGAACCCCTCCCACTGTGTGGTACAGTCTCCTTTTCCGTGGATACGTGAACCAAACTGCCTACCTCAACCATCTACAAATTCACCTTCAAACCCAAGTTCCAACGACAGCTTTAAACTGTATGTAAAGGCATGGTGAGGATGCCTCGGTGGAGGTCAGATTCCACTTTGAAAGTAATTATAATTTCAACCATTCTAAGTTGAAATACGAGTTCCCAAACGGGGACAGCCGCAGCTGCGGTTTCCACGCCGCCCATGCTCCTCTTGTTTTTCTCTCCTGCGGCCTCAGCCTCAGGCACGGCTTGTGAAGGTTCACCTCCACATCCCAGAGGCTGTGGGAGGACCCGCCACTTTGCAGTCCCGTGGCTCACCAAAAGCGCCTGTGCCCTAGCACTCCATTTATTTCTGAAATGCTGGCCAAGCTGAAAGAGCTTCAATCCCACGGGGAGGGGGGGCAACATTTTTCTTCAGAAGAAAATTGTCAGCACAGGTAAAACAGCTGTGTGCTAATGAAGAGAAATTAGCTATTGCGTCAGATTCCTGCAGTTGAGGATGATTTTCATTGACATAAGTATGCTGTATTCTAAAGGCATAAAAAGTAGTGGTTCCCAAATGAGACTCAGGGATACCAATGACATCACGCGTGTGATCTACGGCCCATCTGAGAACGAAGCGGGGTGTGGGGGGGATCACATCGTCTCTAACTATCCGGCTGTTTCCACTCTCCGTAACAGGGGTACCCCGGCTCTAGAGATTAAGTGGTGGGAGGAAGGTCACCCCAGGTAGAGATATGAGGACAGATGATATGCTTCTGACCCCCAGAAGGGAGCAGATATCTTACATTGTCCCAGAGGTTGGCCTTGCCAAACACACGTGACAGTCCTCATCTCCTTTGTGATTTACTGGCTGCTAAGAGCTTGGATTCTGTGAGTCAATTCTGAAACATATGTGGAGGGATTATAAGAAGTCTGGGACAAGTAATGGGCCAAGAAAGAGAGAAGATGCGGTAAAGCTTTATTTGTCAGTCTAGATTTTAAACCTGACTACTGTCTGTACAAAAACATGAACAACAGCATGTTTGGTGCCACAGGGTGAGCTATAGGATTAGAAAAAATTAGGAATTAGAAAAAAAAAGAAGACAAGTCTGGTGGGAAAGACTAAAGAGAGGGGACAAGGGGACTGTGGTATGTGCATCCCTGTCAGTCAGGGCATCTCAAGGTCAATGTTTACTCCAGCAGTACCCAGGTACACTCGCTGGACTGTGAGATAGCTACACTCATTTCTCACGTGATGCATCACCATTCATTTTTGATACTGGGTTCTATAAGTTTCTACAGCATGGAATGCTTCACAGTTCTTTATGATGGACCATTCATGGCATATGTCAGGCCTGACTGGAGTCAGTTTGTCACAGTGGATTGCTTAATTTTCAGAAATTTACAAATAAGTTTCTAAAAGCAGTTATTATTAAAAAATAATATAGGCTTATAATTAAATAATCTAAGTTAAAAACAAGTCATAAGCCTGTCCAGCAATTTTTTATTTTAGTTATCATTTTTTCAGCCTAATCTTTCATTTTTACCCTGCATTCATAATAGCTTTTTGGTATTATTTTAATAATGGTTTCCCTAAAATCCTCTGTCACATGATCCAGAATTTGTATCACCTCATTAGCATCTTTGGATGACCGTTCAGCACTTGAGACTTCTGTCCTATTCTTCTCCTGCCAGGGATTGTATCCTAGGAAATCTTTGCTGCTATGGATGTAACTCAGGATCTTACCTGGATCCTATAGAAAACACTGGTGTTCTTGTTTCAGGAAACAGTCAAAACCACACAGGTGCAGGCGTAAGTTCTAAACCACAGTCTTCTGTCCATGGCTTGGAGGTCAGTTCAGTTTTCAAAGCCATGCAGTAGTAGGCGGATGTGTCCTCCCTGTGTGGCATGCAGTGGCTAACCTCTGACCTAAACCCAAGATCTGCAACTTGAGTTCTCAAAAGCCTGTGTGCTGATTAGAGCCAGATTGTATTCTGCAAAGCTCAGGGGCAAACCTAGAATTTCTTCATAAACATCTTGACCGGGTTGCTTTCCCAGACTCCTCTCCCCGGGCTCTCCTGAGTCTTCTCCAGTTCCCTGGGGCTGTGCTTTTTGATCGTCCATCTGGGGCACCAGAACTTTAGTTACCTCACTGGTCCAGCCCATCCACAGCTGCACCCACTACTGGACCAAACAGGAAGAGAGCGGAAAGGGAACAGTAAGGCAGTCACGCTTTGTTTCCCTTCCTTCCCCCCATCCACTTCTCACTTAAGACTCCTTGGAGAGCCTCATACCTCTGCCCGTGTTCACTGAGAACAGCAAGGAGCCTACTGCTCTACTACCTCAGGGCTCTCTGCCATCTCCTGGCCTCCTGAAAGAGGCTGAAAGAATAACTATTCTGTTTTCATAAACCCCTATTTTTTTTCTGACTCCTCCGAGTTTGTCCTTTCTAGATTCCTCTTTGTCACATCCTCATCCCTCTGGATTTTATCCAAATCAGAATGATTTTAGGCCACTGTCTCTCTCAGTCCAGATACTGCCAATCTATTAAAGGAGTTGGGCGTGTGTTACTTTTGTCAGTAACTGTATTTCCTTGTATATTCAATTCAGTTGGACTAAATTTTTAGGAACCCCATGTCTTTTGCATATGAATATCAGGTCTTTGTTACACTATTGCATTTGGTCATTTTCTCTCAACTACAGGAATTTGGAACTGTTAATATTCAATTTTGGCTGTAGACGGTCATTCTTGCATACTGATGTCATTGGGAATTCTGACACTATCACGTGCCTTGTGAGCTATTTGGGTCTTATGTAGCAAACAGAAGTCAGCTTTATGTATTCTAAAGAAGCTGTGGTGTGGAAAGACGTTGAGAAGGCAGCACCCTCTGCATCTCGACTCCCCTCAGTCCTTATAACACATCCTGTGCCCAACCTGAACATCTCTAACTTCCAGAGTGCCTCTCCCTTGTCAGACTGGGGCTGCATGTTTCAGTGCATGAAAGGGGTAAGATTTTTTTCAAAGCATAACAGGTGGATTCCTGAGAGTTGTATAGAGCTCTAACCCACCTTCCTACAGTGGCAGAAACTGAATTTGAGAAACAGTTTTGGGACAATAACCTCTGGAAGATATGAGACAGCCAAATGGCATCAAAAGAGGAAAGCTAGAAGAAAATAAGAAATGGGAAGAGAAGAAAAGGAAGTAGCAAAACCTACCCATGCCCCCAGCCTAGGCCCTTATGAGCCCAACCTGTGCCATTGTCCAACAGAGCTGGGCTGGGGTCCATCTAACACCACACACAGCATAACCAACATTGTCTGTCCTCTTGGGATCTCTTTGTCAGAGATAATTAACTGGGGAAAAAATGATGACTATTCCAGAAAAAAAATCACTGAAAATGTAGAGGAGAAAATTATGGATCAGCAAACCAGAGCCTGGTAAAGAAAATGTTTTTAATCCTAGAGAGAAACGAAGGAAACATCTTTTATAGAAAACTTCAATCATGTACAAAAACATGACATAATAACCCCCAACAGGCTTCAATAACAATTAGTTGGTGACCAAGCTAGTTCTGCCTAGACCCCCCCTTCCTGAGGCCACACACTACCTCGCTCCACCAAATAATTTTGAAGTAAAATCCAGATCTGGAAACATTCCCTTTGTAACCCTGCAGTAGTAAGTAGGGGAGGGGGGAATCTGCTCCAAGAAACTACATCCTAACTCTAAGGGAAAATAAAACTTGAGAAAAGTCAAAATAAAGCCATGGGGGCAGGACGTGCAGGAGGGAGTAGAGTCAGGTGAAGAAGAAAGTGATCCATCTCTAGGAATTATCCCCATCATTTTAGTTTACTTTTTCTCTTCCTTCCTTTCTTTCTTTTTGTTTTTTTTATTTTGTTTTTCTGAGATGATTTCTCTGTACAGCTTTGGCACTTGTCCTGGAACTAGGTCTTGCAGACCAGGCTGTCCTCGAACTCACAGAGATCCACCTGTCTTTCTCCCAAGAGCTGGGTTTAAAGGCATGTGCGACTACTGCCCAGTTTATTTCACATTTTTTAAGGAAGACAGAAGACTCCACTTTCTTTATCCTGAAGAGAGCATACTCTAAAAGCCAAGCTGTTCATGAGGGAATCAGACTGATCCTGAAGGGAACTCTCCCCACCCCATTTGGTTAAACATGAAACATATTTGGGCTGAATTGGTCCATGGTGGCAAGACTTTTTAAAATATATGGGCCATGACCATATTTTTAGAGTTTGTATTTATTTTACTTCGTTCCACGAGATGTATACTGGGATATTCAGTTATAAACTAGCGTTTTATTGCTTCTGGGTAATTCCCCAAGAGAGGAAAACAAAGTACTTTCCTCCCCCTTCCCCCCAAAAAAAAGAAGTGGTAAATGTTTAAATGAAACATCTAGATCCTTCCCACTTAAAGGTTAGACATGGCTTTAGGATATTTTTATAAGCACCTGATATCTTCTACCTGAATTTAGCTGATGAATCGAAGTCCAGGTGTGTATACTGAAAGAGGAGACATGCTTGTGGCATCCATGTCTGGATTTATTCCTCATAAAAGGAGACCCATCCAGTGTGTATTCTATCATTAGGAAGGTTTGTGAGTTGCCCAAAAAACACCAACTAGGAAACTATGGGTGAGGATTTGCAACACCAGGGTTAGCTAAATTACTAGCTACTTAGAAGGGGGGAAAAAAGTATGGCTATTTTCCCTGGTACACACAGACACATCCAAGTTCACTGTCCATAAAGAAGCTTTTAACACCAGGCCATTTTAAAAACCCAGCCACTTCCTGAGAAGTGTGGGGAAAACCAGAAATAAATATGACAATGGGTCTTTGAATATGCAAAGATTTCCAAGCAAAAGAAGCAATCTGGCAAGGCCCTTCGATGTCACCAAAGCTTAGTTCCTTTTTCAATGGGTGCTAGAGTCAGAGCCCAGACCACGGGCCAGCCGGTCCCACTCACTCACTCTCCAGTCACCTCCAGGAGTGTGGCTGGTAAAAGCTGCCCTTGTGAGCACCTGTGTGCAAATGTGCACTCTGCGTGCAGAGCATGGTCTCCCCCCTCGCTCCCCCTTCTATTTCCTGTTATGGTGTTTTCTGCTGCCTCATTTTTATACCTCTGGTTTTCATTAAATAAAACTCAGGAGCAGAAGACTGTAACTCTCTTTATATTGTGCGCAGCTCCAGGGCAGCAGGTCCTCATCCCTGCCTAAGGACCTCACTGCCAAAGCCGGGGTTCCAGCCCTGGCAAAGGGACGGAGGCAGTGAGGCGGGAAGGTGGCCTTCTTGTCTTGGGACTGTGAACCGGAGTACGGAGTATGGAGTACGTTTTCTCTTTTGGGTTTGTTTGCTCAGCTGGAGAGGCACGTTCTGGTCCAGGACTACCAGTGCTCATGGACAACAGCTTCCTCCAAGACCCAACGATCCATTTTAAAGCATTTTGGAGCTAAGAGGGGAGCTGGGTTGACAGCCCGTGCTCAGTTTTCTTGTTTTCTTTCTTTTTTTTCATACATGGAAACGTGAGTCTGGTAAACAGTTAATCCTTTACACCCCGCCTACAGTACAACCCAGTAAAGCAGGGGGACTCCCTAGAGTCTCCCCACCTATTCTCAGGTGTCTTGCACCTATTTCCTTGTTACACCATCATCTTGTTTTTCTCCTTTAATACAAACACCACTGTCCACATCCCGAGGAAAAATATGTCTCACCAATGTTTGTCATCCTTACGATGTCCTGCTCTTACTCCAGGCTCACTATAGCAGTTGGAATGTCTGGGGTCCACAGACACTCAAATGAGAATAATGAAAGTTAACTTTCCAGAGCCTTGCCAGTGACTTTCAAGGAGAGACTCAAGAGCAATGAAGAGGGAACCCTGACATTGTTGGGCCTAGTTCTTTATCTCCCAACTGGAAGTGGTCCTAGAGCTTAAGTGTGCAGACACTCGGGTCCCTTTTACTGAATATAGAAAGGATACCTTGGAATGAAGACATTGAGTGATCAGAGACGACACTCAGAAACTGCACCCAGCTACTACTAGGGGAGGGTCAAAGGGGTCAATTCCAAATGCTGTCAAGGTCTTCGGCTGTGGTTTATATTCCACAGAGGCAAGGCTTGCTAACCTTCAGCTGTCTCCAGGGATGAGGCAAACCCTGCCCCATTAACCAGTAGCCCCAGCTTGAAAGCAGAACTCAGAGAAAGCCTGCTCGGAGTTCATAATGTGAGGGCCCACTCCAGGTAGCCTCTTTCTGGACTAGAAACAAGGGAAAGGAAAGCCTCTGAGCCTTGCATTCTCAAGGACCAGAAAAATGTCTCAAGGTAAAAAAAAACGAAGAAAAGAGGGGAAGAGAGCAAAGGGAGAAAGGGAGAGACAACGTGTGACACATGGGAGAGCAGGGAGATGTCACTCGGCCCCACATCACCATAACTCTGGCTTCTAATTTCTAGTTGTCAGGATTCATCTCCTACGATATAGAAGCTGAAGGGAACACGTACTCATCTTGAGAAAGACCCCACAACATATCCAGATGTTTTGGGTTATCCTATGGGGAGGAGAAAAGCCTAGGCTGAGAGAAGTAAATATGTTCATTCCCTGAAAGGAGGAAGGTCACCAAGTGGGAACAGCTTCTATGCCTTTGGAAGTATCACGTTTCAACTGAGGAGCCAGGAATAAGATATCACTTGTTAACTCTGCTAATCCAGTAAGTAGACATTGGACAACTGAGCCATTATTTGGCGTTCTCCGCTCAGCATCCCCTGATAAGGAAACAATGTCCTGCTGAGGTTAGGTGTGGTGTGTGCTAAGATGAAATAAAACTTTCAGCAGCTTAAGAAGAGGCTGATTTCTGTTTTAGAGAAAAGAACACACTGAATCAGTAAGAAGGAGAAACTTCAGCCTCCCATCCCCTTCTCAGAAAATACATTGCTACAAAATTACTGGACGGTTTAGATGGTGGGTAGTGATGTTTATCAAATTTACCCCCAGAATTTTCAGTGTGTGTGTGTGTGTGTGTGTGTGTGTATGCATGCCTATATGGTGTCTATGTGTCTGTGTATCTCTGTGTGTATGCATATGTCTGTCTGTGCATGTGTGTGTGCACGCACACGTGTGCATATGTGCGTGTGTGTGCATATGTGCGTGTGTGTGTGCATATGTGCATGTGTGTACATGCGTGTTGTTATTTTTCTCCCTAACAAAATATCTCAGAACCATGGAAGTGCTCTTTAAACTAAAAGGGTTGTTTCTGTCCCAGGTTCTCATTCTACTGATTAGAAAACCCAAAACCTGGACAGGGGCCAGGGACACATGAGCCTGCAATTTCATGTAGCAGCATAGCCAGGACCGGAAATATGGCAGTAACACCAGACACCAACAAAGAAACACAGTAACACCAGACACCAACAAAGAAACACACTAACACCAGACACCAACAAAGAAACACAGTAACACCAGAAACACAGAGACACAGGGCGGGTACCCGGCTACCTCAGAATTCTCCCCATTGTCACACCTCATCTAGGTTTCGGATTCAGGGAAATCACTCTTTTCTCCAAGCACCCCTTCATAAAGTTTGAGAAAAAAAAAACAAAAACCTCCATAAAGTTTGAACAACATTGAGGGATGAAGGACAGGAGGTGGGAGCCAGTGCCCTGGGCCAGATCCCATGTGGAGTAAGGGATATGTGAGCTGAAGTTCCTGGAAACCTGAGCCCTCTGTAGCATTGTTCTGCATGACTTACAGGTGATTCAAACACACTGGCCAGCGCAGGCTGGCTGTACTATCCTTCCTCATTCCCACAGCACAGGACAGGGCATGGCAGGTAAAGACAGAGGGTGAATTGAAAGTACAGGTTCAATGGCTCCTTTCTTTGGCCCCTGATCCCCTGACAATGACTGGCTTACTAGGAAGTATGTGGCTGACAGGAGAGACAAGCTGACAGATGGAGTGAATCAAAGGCTAAACCACAATCAAGAAGCCAGGAGTAGGTCCAGAAGACCACGGAGCATTTGCCAGCTCTGTGGCATCCATAACTTCTCTTTCCATGGGCCTCCTGATAGACATGTGTTATTCTGCCCAGCCAAAAGTCTTTCTTCTGCAAACAGTACTTCACTTCTCCTGGGGGGTGAGTACCCTCGGGACCTTCCCTATACCAGGCCCAGGTATTTTGAGGGCTGGTTGGACACCGGCTCATGGGATTTGGAACACACACTGGACCACCAGAGCATTCCATCTGCCTGGCCTCAATGATGGGCTTAGGATGAGTTAAGTAGCCAACCAAAGTCAAAGAGACTCTCTCTGCAGAAGCTTACTGGAAAGACATTTCCACCAGCCATGAAGGTTCATGTGAGCCTGCAGCGCTCCACAAGAGCACAAAGCCAGGGAGTACAAAGGCAAAACTGAGGTACAGAGGGCAGAGGGACAGAGAGCAGCCATATCTAAATGACTTCGTTAAAGCCTGTTATACTTCAAGTGTGTTTCCTAAAAGTTGGTGTGTTGTAAACTTAGACCCCCACATGATTCTAAATATATGTGTTCATGGCATACAGAGGCTGGGGCTCTTGGGAGGCGGTTAGAATAAAACACGGTCCTGAGAGCAGTGATGCATCCCATTAGTGATGATCTAAAGTGAGGAAAGAAGGCCTCAGTCCACCTGCTCTCTCCATGGAATGCCTGCCACATCTTATGATGCAACAAGAAGACTTTCACAGATGCTGATGCCATGCTCTTGAACTTCCAAAACCCCAGAGCCATTCTATTTGTGTGCATGTAAATGCATGTTGTGTGTCATATATATGTGTACATGTTGGTGTGTGCACATGCACAGTGATGCCAGAGCATGATCCTGGCTGTCTCCCTCAGTCATTCCCCAGTTTGTTTTTTGAGACAAGATCGCTCACTGATTGGATAGGATGGTTGGTCAATGAACTCCAGGGATCCACTCTCTCTAATCCTCTGGTTCTAGAACTACAATAGGGACCTCCACACACAGCTTTTACATGGGTACTGGGAATCCAAACTCACATCTTCGTATTTTACGGACTGAGCAATCTCCCCCACCCTAAAGTTCTATTCTTTATTAGTCACCTAGTCTTGAGTATTTTGTTATAGCGACAGAAAATAAAGAGAAGTCTTTAGATTCATTGTGCCCAAGAGCAAAATTTAATATATTCAATGTACTTCTTTCTTTCCTTTCTTAACTCAATAGTAACAGTCTTTCATGATCAAACTAGCAAGGTGTCCTAATGCTAATATCCACACTTATCTGCGGAAAAGGACAGGACATTTCTGAAGCAATTTCAGATTTTCTTAGACAAGTAGAAAGAATGTTGAACCTAATTCCACCAAACACCAGCAGAGCTGCCTTCTTGTTAAAGCTGTCAGCAGCCTTCCTTTGAAGCATGAAATGTGCCGTGGTAACGTGTACACAGAGTAGGAGAGACGGTCACGAGAAGGCTACTTAACTGAGCCTGCTAGAAAAGGCAGAAGTCACAGACCAGTTGCTAGAAATGGAGATGAACTCAGAGGACTTTAAGGGGAGAGGGGCAGGAGGGCTGAGAGTGAGCGGTACTAGATCTTGGCCTGTCTGCAGGACATCCGAATGGTAGTGTCCAGATGGCGTGCACACACACTCTGCTCTGAGAGTTAAGGGTGGAAATGTCCGTGGGGAATGTCAAATGTGGAATGAATGCTATCTGGGCAATGGGCAGTTAAGACTACCGCAGGGGCAGGTAACATTAGCCGGAGGAAAGAATGGGAGAGAGAGAGAGACAGAGGGTGTCCTTGCAGGGCAGGCGCATTTATAGAACATGACGGGAGAGTGGGAGCCAGGAAAAAAAAGAAAGATATAATAGTAAAGAGACAGGTAGGAGAAAGAGGGAGATGAAGAGGCAGAGAAGGAGAGGAAGGAAGCAAAAGGAAGGCAGCAGGAAGTATCACTGAAGGCAGGAAAATAGAGCACTTTCAAGGATGAAATCTACTGACAAAATCAAGAGGCACAGAAATGTCACAGAGGAGGAACACTGAAATATTCCCGTGGCAGTGACCTTCTGACTAGCTCTTTCTCAACACGGTGATGCCATCATCTACGCTGGGTGCAGGGGCTGTGCCCCTCCAGAAATCCCTTACATCTCCTAGACCACAATCCTTCCCTTTCCTTCTCTCCCTCTTCCTCTTCTCCCTACTTCTCTCCTCCTTCCCTCTCTCGTCTCTTCTGTCCCCTTCCATGCTTTGTGGGTGTCTCTTTGACTCCCTCTGTAGGACTTCATCTTTGAGGCAACACTGAAGATAATAAACAGCTCCTTTAAACTTTTTCCTTTCTTACTAGCTATGAGCTCCTCCAGGTCAGGATTCTGTATTGTTCGTCTTTTTCTCTTAAGCTGTTGAACTTACATATAATTTACAAGTAGCAAAATGCACGATGCAAATCTATTTTTTTATACATGTTCATATTCACAGGCTCACCCAGACCCAGAGAAACACATTTCTAGAACCCCACATTCCTACCCTGACCCTTCTTAGTCAATACGATTAGGGATGTTAAATGTTTGAGCCATCTAAAAAAACTTCCAGCTGCTGGCTTACAGATAGCAAGGTTGCATGCAGCTATTGAGATTAAAATGGAAATAAATGGGAGATACTCAATTTGAAGTCAAAGCTACTTAGGCAAAGGAGGGTAAAACTAGGCAATCACTGTAGGCTGGGTTTTCCTACTTTTAAACTTATATATATATATATATATATATATGGAATCATAGAATCTGTAGCTTTTTGAGATATCAACTTTCACTCACCATTTTTCATGCCACATTGCATGTCCTGAGTAGGTCACTGTTTGTCCATCTTTTCTTTTGTAGGTAGAGTGTGCTACGAAGAACAATGCTGCTATAACGACTCTGGTTCATTCTTTGCAGCAGAGATAAAACTCACTGTGGAAATTCAAGGTCAGGAAGTCTTAACATTATCTTAGATCTTTTAGTCTCAGCGGACTCTAGTCCTGTCCACAGGGCCAACTGACTACATCCCTAATAAATACAATTGCCCTTGACGTTGTAAACGATGTTCCAACATTACTCTCATAGGGCGTTATGATGATATCCAATAGTGTCTTGCAGTGTCACCATCAAGTGTTTTTGAATTACTTCTTAAATAGACTATCAAAATTTAAAAATATATAGGTAAAATTTTAAATAAATCGTAATACAAGGGTTTGGGATATAACTTACTAGTGGGTTACTTGCCATGAGTTTGACCCCCCATAACTGCCAAAATGAAACAAAATAGTCATATATAAACTCAAATTGGTCCATGTACACACACACACACCCCCCAAATACACTACACAGACCCTGTAATGAATAACACAAATATGAAGCTTCCTTTATAAGGTCTCAGAAAGACCTGAATGGAAGATGAGGCTGGCCAGGAAGTGATGGGATTCATATTCCTCCCTGGAAGGACATCTGGTTAATGTAGCTACTTTTGCGCGCGCGCGCGCGCNACACACACACACACACACACAAATATGTCCAAGCCAGGCCCTTGGCAAATGCCTCAAGAGTAACATGACAGTCCACACAGCAGATTCTGTTTTGCTTGTGAGGAGCTGCTCCAGTTTTCACTGGCTGGAAGTAAATACTCCTGGGATACAAGGAAAGCCTGAGACATCTCTGGGACAGCTGCGCTCAGACACCGTGGTTTGAAGTTACTGCCACTCCCTCCTCTCTCTTTCAAGAGGAGACTCTGACCACAAGTTTGGCCTGGATTTGTGAGAAAAGACATGAAATGTACCTGAAAGAAAGGATAAGAGAAACTGCACACGCTGTGACTTCTGATTTGGACCCCAGCCGTTTCCTTCATTCCACCTCCCTGCTCCCGCACCTGCCCAGTCCAGTACCCTGGGGCCCGGCTCTGATCCAAAGGGATTTATGGGTGTTTTTCTAAGCCTTGGAAACCATCCCGAGGGGGGAAGTAAGCCCCTGAATATTTAGCTTATGATGTTGATACAAAGTAATTAGAGAAATAATTTACCCAACGGGGTGCTGATGAATTCAGGGTCATTCATCCTTGGTGGCTGGCAGATGTGGGTAACAAAAAGAGGACAAGTTTGAAAGAAAACAAAGGAGCACAAAGAGAGGTTAGGCCACGTGGGCTGGGGTCTGTCTCCAGAGGGAACAGATGCGGGTGTCTCTCAACACCCAACTCGTCTCGTTCATTGTTAGCTAAACACAACAGCACACTCATTTACTCCGCCATCTCACCCGGATGACATACCGGGATTTCGGAAGAAGATGACGACCTGAAAAGTGCATTCTGGGAAACAAAGACACTGTTAGTCCCTGTGGCAGAGGGACTCTGAGGAAATAGTGGAATTGGGACAGTGAATGAGCAGCCTGCTGGTGTTGAGGACCGACTGTCTGAGGAACTCTTCTCTCACAGGCTAGAAATTGTATGAGGGCTTAGAGACACTGTTCCCAACTCCTGGGACACCATTTGCATTGGGTTCTCCTGGGGACCAGAGTGAGGTTGAATAGCATCACTATGGTTGGGTTTTCTTACTGGACACTGCTGGATTTTAAGTTGCTTATTTCATTGCTTTCATAAATGTATTCAAATGTGTTAGGGTCACAATGCCTATAACGCAGAGCTTTGAATATATTAATTAAGCTTATAAAGCGAGTGGCTGGAAGGGCTGCAGAAACCTAAGGAGTGTTTAGCCACCAAATAAAACCCCCAGCACATCCCTGCTGCCAGCACCATCCTCCTCCTCTGTGCACCTGGAATTCCAGACAGTCCATAGATCACTGTTCACTGCTTGGCTAGAAATAGGAGGTGCAGGTCCAAGAAAATCAACACCCCCCCAAAGGCAAGCACACAGTCTGCCTTAGTCGGAAGTAGACGATGAGTAAATAATTTTGTACTTGAAGCTATTATGACCCTCAGTCTTATGCCCAAGGTCTAGTTTCCGAAGAATTAACCTTATTCTAGTGACACTTGAGCACTTAGTTTAGTTCTGACAACCACTTTCCCTTGCTCTGACCCAAACCCAGTTATTTTTGTCCCCATCACTCTGTTGGAACTGCTCTACTTAAGGTCACCATTGTCCTTCACATGAATAAATTCCCTGGCCAATTTTCAGACCTCTTATGTGATTGTTATCAGCTTCCATCTGTCACCCACCACTCTTTTCTCCTTGCCTGACTTTCTTCCTTTGGATTTCAATGTGCTACACACCCTCTCTCCTGTTTCCCCTCCCTTCCACTCCAGTCTCCTCTAACTGCTCTCCTCTATGACCCCATATGGCGCTCCCCAAGGTCACAGCTCTGTCCTTTCTTACCCCTCAGATCTATATTTGCGCCCCAGATCTCTAACATGCCCTTCAGCAATCTATCCCAAAGACTCACTAGATGTCTAATGAACATCTCAACTCACCTGTGCCTGAAACCAGACACACAGGCTTCCCTCTCACACTATCAGCTTCCCGCCTCAGTTAATGGTGTGCATCTTTAGAGTTGTTCACACTTCTTTCCCTTATATATTCCATCCTATCCAACTAGGGATTCTGTTGGCTCTGCTTTCCAAACTCATCGCTTTGTTCTAAGCACCAATGCTTATTCTGGCCTCTGTCTTTTATAGGGCAACTGCCTGGGTCACGAGTCTATCACTCACATCTTGGTCTCATTCTCCTTTCTCACCCACTAATAGACCATATAATTTACTCATTTAATGTGTTAATTACCTGCCTTCTTTCGATGGAAGATGAGCGGAAAGGGCCTGGGTCTTTGTTCCTTTTTGCTTCCTATTGTTCACCAAATACCTAGAATAGTTCTGAATGTTGCTCATGCTGAATCATCTTGAACAGAGCCAGTCTTCTTGGATTGCAAGAACCCACTTTTCTTTGGGCGCTTGTCAAAACGCAGACTGTGTCTCACCACAGTTAAGGAATGGAACTGGGGGGCGGGGGGTGAGACTGGGATGCTGCACTTTGAACAAGCCCTCCAGCTAATGCGTGTGCAGGAGTACAGTCAGAAAGGTGGTAGTTCTCAAATTTATTTTCCACTCCAGAACCCTGTCTTCAAGCAAACTGATTTTTTTAAAAGAAAAAAAGGGAGGGGGGATGAGAAGGACCAGAAGGCTCACTCTTTTAAACCCAGACTTCTGTGTGGCCTTTAGAGGGACAGGGTTGGCCTCCGCAAGGCAGCTCCAGATCTGCTTCCTTTAAAAAAACTTTTATTGGCATTAATTCTTCCTAACTCATTGTATGCTTGTTAAATTAGATTCTACTGACTGACATTCAAAACGCTCCTTTCCTTGAAGATGTGAAATGCAAACTCCCCGTGTGTAAACAATTTTCTACTCTCCTATTCCTACTCCCACCGGGGCACATCATCCTCTCCTGTGTGCTGACCATTCTGGTCTATTGTCAGCCTCTGGCCATACAGACCTTGCTGTCCCCAACTATGCTAATTCCACTCACCACTCGATTTTCTCTTTTCTTTATTGTGCCTTCTTAATCTACTAAATGTTACTAAGGAAAATGACACCCGCGGCCATTACAAACTCATGCTTTTTAGTCTTTTTGGGAAATAGGACCTGCGCAATAACCACATCGGGCCAGTTGCCCTATCGTCCTCCATCCATGAAGTTCACTCCCACCCTTTCAGGTGGATACTATTTTTACATTGATGATTAAGATCATGATCAATGTCTAAGATGTTAAACATTCTCAATGTGAGTAAGAATCCTATTAATTCTGCACAATCAAATCAACAGGTAAATTTATAGTTTGCAGTGAATGCTTACGTAACTGGCTATCCAGACTTGGATTTCTGATATGTGTCACTGAAACACCAAGTGGCTCTCAAAATTGTTTTAATAAGTGTTGTAAATGTGGGCTTATAAACTAAAGAATGCTAATAAACTGAGGGTGGAACGTTGGTATTCTGGTTTAACCTGATATAACCTCTGGAACTGAGCAGAACCACGTGAACTGGGAAAAGGGCAAGTTGGCCTGGAAGGAGGGGGCCGACTCAGCAAGAACACAGAGGAAGCTCTTGGCTCCCAGACCCAACTTTTTCTGGGTATGGCTGAAGTCTTGCCCTTGTGGTTGTGATGCCCTGGTCCTCTTGGCAAAGCCCTCATTTTCCCATGCATTCAGCTACAGTGGACGCCTCTATTCTAGCTAGGATGGACATGCGCCTTTGTTTGCTTCTGACTGCCCCAGTATGAAGATGGAGAGAATACCCTTTCATTCCTCAGAGCGTCTTAGCTTTAGATGGTAAACCACTTGACAATCCTACTACTTATGACCAAGGAATCCCACCAATGTACAAATCACTCTTCCCATTATCTGGAACAGAAGCATCTCTTTAGATTCCTCAAGAAGACTGTAGCATGTGCCTTTACCACAGACAGTCTTAAGTTCCTGGGGACCTTCTTTTATAAGACTTCCTAAGTTGATGGCACAACACCAAGGACTACACTCTAAAATAATCATGTTGGAGATGCCTATGAAAGAGATTGCTACTAGATATCCAATATTTTTTTTCTCGCCTGAAGACATCCTGGCCAAGAGCAAGGGCCCTGGGCTTCATGTACAGGGATGTGATTCAAGATGGATTTAGAATGTATGTACAGCCCACTGGTGCTTTTGGTTGTGAAGTATAGATAACAGGTAAAAAAAATTAAATCATTTTAGTCATTGGGGAGATGGCTCGGTAAGTGCTTGCTGTGTAAGCATGAGGATCCAAATTCAAATCTCTAGCATCCACAGAAAAGCTGAGCATGGCTGGGCATGCCTACAACCCCACCACTGGCAGTATGGAACAGAGAGACCGAGCCTAAGAGCTCTCTAGTTAGTAAACTTAGTCTAAAATTAGAGTTTCAGGCTAAATAGAAAATCCTTTCTCGAAGCACTAAGGTCAAAAGTCTAAGGAAGATGCCCTATGTCATGCTTTGGCCTCCCTGTGCATATATGGGCTCACATACCCTTATACTCACATGTATGTGCCACACAGATTTAACACACACACACACACACACACACACACACGCACACCATTCGCATATCCAAAAGTTACTTTAAACTCTAGGCTTTGGTGTTAGTGTCATTTACTGACATTAGGGAGGAAATGACTGGGGAGGTGCCATCAGGAATTCTGCTGTGCTCACCTTTGATTGAAAACAACTATATGATTTCCAAATGGAGCTATTCCCCAAGTGGCTGGAGTTTATTGGCTGATTTGAGAGAGGTGAAGAGATTGAGACAGAAAGATCCAGCTGCAGGAAGTATCTACAAACCACCAAACTGGGGCAATCACCTAAACATCTACAAATCTAGAGACACTGAGGACCCAGGATCCCAAACCAGAGCATACCCACCAAAGGTGTGTAAGTAGCCAACAAAGGTTAAAAACTGTGGTCAGCAAGAGAAAAGAAAACCAGGAGAGTAAGATACCCTGTAAAAAAAAAACAGGCCAGTTTCAAAGTAGAGAAATGATTGATTGTGCCCAATGTCTAATGGTTATTAGACTTGAATACATGGCAGAAATTACCTTGAAATGAGTGCAAAGGACCTGTCACTTCAAGGCAAAGCACTGTCAATTTTGTATGCAGTGATTGAATATGATCCTTTGAGAAAAACTTAGAATTTTGAAAACTTATGCCCACACCATAAGCCTAAAGATCTGACAGCTTAGTAATTCTTTTACTTGCATTTTTATTACTTTTTATTCTTATTCTTTAATTTTTTTTAGATAGTACCTCACTTTTTGCCCAAAATAGTCTGGAACTCATTGTGTATCTAAACTGGCTTCAAACCCATGACTATTCTTCTGTCTCAACCTCCTGAGTACTAGGATCTACAGGGATGAGCCACCATGGCCGACTGGAATCTGAGGAATTTTTATAAGGATATTGGAGGTGATACTGAGGGATACTGAGGAATGTGATATTTTAGTTTTGTAAGGGAAACATTCAGCATCTTGAAAGTGTGGAATCCACCATGAAACAGTTTCAGAGTGACCAGTAAGTATTATTACTGACTCCTATATGGCTACTAACACCAGACATGGAGGCCAAAGCGATATAGCAAAATACCAAATATTGTTTTAGATTCAACTTTGCAAATAACCTTTGAAAAATTATCATTTGTGTTAAGCATGGTGGCACATGCTTGCAATCTTAGCACTTGAGAGGCAGAGGCAGGAAAACTGCTGTGAGTTTGAGGTAGGCTGGGAATAAATATAGTAATATCTTGCATCAAAACAAACAAAAGGTATCATTTGTATATTGTCATAATTTATCCATTCAATAGTTTTATTCATATAAACAGTATTTTTTGGTCATACTGATACCTTCCCTCTCTCTTCTCCTCTCTCTGCACCACAACTCTCCCACAAGTCCTCCATCCCACCCATTTTCATGTCTTTTTTGTTTACTTTTGTGATCTGCTGGTTTTGGCCAGAACCACCCACTTAGGAATGGCTATAAAGGTATTCACTAGAGCTTGAATAACTCACTTGTAGCGACATCACTGAAAGCCATGACTACCTATGTCCCCAGTGCCCTAGGAAGGGTGGGGTAGGACCTCCTGTATGACTGACTCTTTATGGGTGCAGTCTTGCTCAGGCCTTATGCAGGCAACAACAGTTGTTCTAAGTTCTTGAGTGTCACAGCCATGACATTCCCAGAAGACAGAATTTCATGGCCCTCCTTCCCACCATTAGGCTCTTATACTTTTCCCGCCTCTTCTTCTACAGTGTTCCTTGAGCCTTGAAGTGGGTGACGTGAATGTTCCAGTCAGGGACAAGCACTTGGCAGTCAGTGGTTTTCAGCATCCTTACCAGTCACAGATCTCTACATTACCCACTGTTTGCTACAAACAAAAGTTTATTTGACTAAGACTGAGGACAGTATTAGTCTATGGAGATGAATGTAAGTATTTAGCAGGAAGTTTGAAAAGGTGTCCATTTAGCAAAACAAGAGTATTAGGTTCAACACTATTGCCCATGATTTCCTCAGTCACAGACCTTTGATGAAGTTCACAGTACCAGATACGAACTCCTTCCTAGCTCATACTCAATCTTATCAGTTGGTTACCCTCCCTTAACAGTTATGCCGTTATTGCACTGATAAGCACATTTTGCCTGGCAATTTGGTATTGTAGAAAGCAAGGTCTAAGGCTGGGTAAGTTGACTGCTGACATTTCTCTCCCAGCTGCCTGCATAACCACTTCTGGCACTGCGAAGAGTAATCAGCACAGAGGAAGCTTCCAGCTTAGTTCCAGCATGGTTTCTTGTTTTTCTGCAACTAAAGTATGCAGTATCTTCAGTGATAGGAAGGACCTTCTCATCCAGTTTTGATGAACAACCAAAGACAATTATCATAACCTGTATGGAGTGGGAAGGCCTCTGCAGTCTTCCTGTCCAACAACTCCTAGGGTGGTATCCCACACATGAAGCTTAGATTTTCTTTGACTAATCCATGACTTCTGGAATCTGCATCATCTACCAGGCATGGCATCTCTGTTCAAAGTTTTTCTAAAATTATGTTAGGTCAAAGAAAATGTTTATGACCATTCAAAAGACTATTTAAATACTCCCCTTTACAACTATATATCTGTATGAGGCCATTTTTCTTCATATATATTACAGTTGGAACATTTTACAACAGACTGAATGCCAAGTAGATAGAGATTTGGAGGGAAAAGTTTTTCCCAACCTAATACAGAACTATGAGCAAATGAACTTTCTTTCTTTATAAAGAACTGGTACACTGCCCCCACCTAATCTGCCACATGGTGCCATGGGTGAGAGAAAGATGCCATCCTCCCACACCCATTACCACCGCAGCAGGTGAGTGAGCCAGTCCTGGGAGCATGGAGGTGGGGAGAAGGAACGGTGGAAGAGGAGGGGGAGGGGAGAAGAGGAGGAGGGAGGAGAGCATGAGTGAATGGAATGGTCTAGATGGGGAAAGAATGGAGAGGGAGAAGAAGAAGAGAGATATCTTGATTGAGGAAGTCATTATAGGGCTAGTGAGAAATCTGGGACTAAGGAAATTCCCAAGAACCACAAGGATGTACTGACAGAGGTTTCTGTCCTGCCCAGTCCTGCAGTCATTCAGTCCCAAAGAAATACACAGAGGTCTACATTAAGAAGCTCAGGCTTCTTAATAACTAATTCTTACATCTTAAATTAGCCAATAATTCTTGTCTGTGTTAGCCATGTGGCTTGGTACCTTTTATCAGTGAGGCCATCTCATCTTGCTTCCTATGCGTCTAGATGACAACTGCAGACTGAGGCTTTCCTCTTCCCAGAATTCTCCTGTTCTTGTTTCCCCTCCTATACTTTCTGCCTGACTCCTGACCAATCAGCATTTTATTAAAGCAATACAACTGACAAACCTTTACAGGATATAAGACCATTGTCCCACAGCACTCCCCACTTTTTTTTCTTTAAGACAAGAATTCTGAATCTAATCTCTTTTATTTAGCTTTTCTACTGACCATTATTCATAACAACTTGTAACCAACACTCTAAACAAAGAAAAACATC
>LOJH01001477.1:3662-15113 GCA_001685095.1 Ellobius talpinus
ATTATTATTATTATTATTATTATTATTATTATTATTATTATTATTCAGGGTTTCATTGTGTATCCCTGGCTGGAACTCACTTTGTAGACCAGTCTGGTCTTGAACTCAGAGATTTATCTGCTTCTGCTTCCCAAGTGCTGGGATCAAAGGCATGTGCCACCACTGCTCAGCATATTCTGGTTCTTAAGTTTCAGCTTTGCTCCTTGAGAAACCAGGTGGCCTCATTTTAATCCAAGTTCTAGGTCCCCATGAGTTTTATAGACATGGGCTCACCTCCCTCTGGAATCTCCTTCACATATGTGATGATGTATAAACATTGGAATGTTTGTTCTTAAAGTCAAAGGCATGCTGTGCTCCCCTACCCCGATCGGAGGGAGGGAAACAGCTTGTTTAAAAACCATGAGGCACTGCCAGACCCAAGATCAACTTTATGACTAATGGGATCATTCATCTCTTAGGACCAGGTTTTGTCCTCAGCGTCTGGAAATAGGCCAGCTGCTTTCACATGACCATGAACGTTAGACTTAATGAGAAAACATTCAGCTAAGGGCAAAAAGAAGTGAGCAGGACAACTTCAGAAAAGATACTTCAGAATAGTCATATATTTTCCCTTGTAGATTTTTGGGTTCAGTGCAGGTTGGTTGGAACCCCTCCCTCTGCGTCTATACATGTGGTTGATGGGAAAGTCTCCAGTTCTCCAGTGGTGGTAGATTTTACACAGTGATGCAGAAAGGGGAACCAAAACTTCTCATATGGAAACCCCCAAGATTCTTAGTGCCTGCTGTGGAGCTGAGAAACACTGGAGGACACAGGACAGAGATGTGATAGGGATGGGGAAGGGAAGAACAGTGCCATCAGTTAGCTTTACTTCAGATATTTCGATAGGCACAACGATGATTTAACAATGTCAACAACCAGCTCTTGTGACTAGGCTGCCTGGCTCTTCACATCCATGCCATTCAGTGTGGTGTTTTAGAGGTGGGGAGAATTAAGCCAGGAGATGTGAGGGGCCAAGATATCCCACACACACCTGCCTCTAACCTTAGGACTCAACATTGTCCCAGACGTGGTTCAAACGTTTGCAAACACATTAAGCAAGCAGTGTCTGACTGTGATGTCTTCACGGTGGCAGTGGCAGCACAAGGCTGGCAGAAGCTTGCTTTCCCTCTGCTCTGCTTGCAGGCTGAACTTTGCTTTGCTGCTCCTCTGTCTCCAGGAAGCAGGGGAAGCAGTATTCAGACCACCCTCTGCGTAAATGGGATACTCTATTGTGCTCAGTTAAGTTTGCTATGAAAGGGTCATGGATGATGTGTCCTTTATGTTTGCTGTACTCACGGCCAGACTCTTCTCTCTTGAGGTCTCAAAAACCCATTCCTAGCTGGAAGGAGAAACAGGCCAGGCAGGAGGAAAGGACCATTTAGAAAAGCCATTCAGACCTGTGGCCATCTTCTATGTGATTTTGGCCATACTCCATTCCTTCCTCTCGTACTTTCTGTTTCTACCTTGTAAGAATAAATCTATTCATATTTCCCTGTAGGAGAGCCTAGGTGCAGCCCAGCCTATGACCATCCCCTTTACTTCTGGGCACTGCATGCTGCTTGGACTGGAACACAGTGAGAGGCAATCAGCTGTTAGGTGCACAGAGCTGGTGACATGTAGTGATGTCACCATCACCTCTTCTCTCCCTGTCCTGCCTGTAGGAGACTCCATATAGCTTGAGTTGAATTAAATTGTTCTATGACTGTAAGTACCAAATGTGCATGAAAAAGTTTCCTTCGAGATTAAGTGAAGATTTTGCAAGAAAAGAGCTTGCACTAAGGAAGGATTTAATAGCTTGTGGTGATTGTATGATTGGTGTCTGTCCTGATTCTCTCTGAACACTTCCAGGCTTATTTCTCTTGTGTTCTAGGTCAAAATGAAGCCCCCCACACTGTCTCTCTACTGCTCCCACATTGTCTCCATTTCATCCACCACCAAAGAGGCTTCTCTCCTCTTCCCTGGGTTCTTGTCCACACAGCTATTTCAGATGGCAAGGCCCTGTGCTGTGTGTTCTGGCTGGTAAATGTTGCTCCCTCAGAGCCTTCATAAGTGTCTACAAATCCCTTCCACTTCCTGTTTGGAAACCCTGTCTCCTTATGTTATTGCCTTTAGAGGATCTTCCCACCCATCCCTTTAGTCAGCCAGATCTCAGTCCCGGAAGTCTGGCAGTTGTAACGTGCAGTCATCCTGCTGAAGAGACGGGTGGCTCCTAAACACACTGCATTCCATAGCCACTGCCAAGCCGTGGTTCTCCCGGTTTTCAGGGGAATCCTGTTCCTATAACCCAGATGGTTGGGGGATCTGTATAACTACTGGGAATCCCCCTGCCCCAACATTCATTCCCATGGTGCTTCAGCCTAGCCTGAGAGTCAGAATAGAATAGCAACCCCACTCCATTCCTCTACACTATGGCCTGTGTACAGCGCAGTGTGGGAGATGCAGGCAGGCAGCTCAGGGTCCTCTGGCCATGAACTTAGCAACAGAGAGAAGACCAGCTGCACCCAGCAGCACTAAGCGCATTGCTATGAGACCTTCGCAGTTCTTGGGATGTGGTTTCAGCCTGCGCCCTGTGTCCTAAAACTCATCCAGTGTAGCCCAGGACCTCCTCTCCCTTTGAGCGTTTGAAACATCTCAGCACTGCTTTATGGCCGTAACCGGGCTTCCTATCTGAAAGCTGCCTGTCTGTCCTGACATGGAATAAAGGGGCTGGTACGCTTCCCTTTCTTCCATCTAAGTTTCTGGCGAAAAAGTTTGTGCCTTTCCTCCATGACCATGTTTACATTCATCTGATATTAAGTCCTGAGGAATTTTTTTTCTCTTCTTCACAGAAACTCCTTAAACCCGTCCTCCTTCCAGATTCCTGGCCACTCCTATCAAATGTCTGCCCTCTGGAAACTATACTCTTGTATCAGACAACATATTATACACAGAGGAATTTAGCAATATTTGGTGGGAAAAATGAGCATAAATCAACGGCATGCCTTCTCTTGCACTCCTATTGGTTTTGACCATTGTGCAATTGAGGAATTACCTGCTTTGCAGAACTGAAATCAGTATGGTAGGGAGGCTAGGGACGTAGCTCAGTGGAGAGCAGTTGCCTATCAAGCACAAAGCCCTGGTCCTAGGTTCCGTGTCCAATAAAGCAAGAACCACAAGCAACTAAGAAACAAAATGATGGCAAAGAAACAAAGGGGTGAGTGGGAAGTCAACATGGGGGGCAGATTGCTGCCTGGACAGTTCTTACTCAAAGGGCCTATGCAGCTGAGCTGGTTGGTGCTGAGCTGATGTGTGCTTACCAAATAGCTGTAAGCCCCCATATCTCTCACCTTCCGGAGCCATAGGTCTAGTGCTAGCCAATGCTTTCTGAGTGGAGGTGACAAGTGTCATTTTTAGGCTGACGTGTTTAAGAGCCCCTTTGCTCCCTTTAGGACTTTCTTTTGATTCGACTTCTATGAATAGCCTGTGTATAACCTTTCTTTCCCGTGGACTTCATGTGGGCAGGTAAGAAACGTACGATGCGTGATGTCACTGCACTGAGTAGTGTGGCTGTTGCCGCAGCTGGCATTAACTACCCTGACTGACTGCTCCTGATGCCCTCATCAGACTGTACAGTAAGTAGGCAGAAATTTATCGATGACAAGCCTGGGAGATCATTTGACTATTTTCGAAGGAGGGGACCCAGGTCATTTTCTCCACATGGAAACACAACAGCAAAAAACAAGTACAGAGGCAAAGCCAATCTTCTGCTTTTTGGAAGAGGAAACTTCTTATCTGTAATTTTTGTGTACAAATGGCTTGCATAAACATTGAAATAAATTTTTATTCTTCGGTTCAACCTACTTTATCAACCATGTGCCGTATAGCCTCCCTTCCAGGCCCCATGTTCAGAACTGGGAGACTCTCGGTCTGTGTTAGCACAGAACAGAATGAGACAAATGTATAAATAATGACGTTAATAATCTAAAGTTCAGACTCAGATTCCCTTCCCCCGGAATAATTATTTTCTTCCTGGTGTTGCCAACACCCATGTAAAAGGCCCATCAAATCCACTGCCTTTTTGTTGACATTTTGATACGCTTATGTCCCCTGAAACCGAGATTTACAGGCACCCACAAGGCCAGTTTTGCATTGTGTACTCTGAGATCTACAGGAAATACTTCTCAGATTCATGAACAGTGTCAAAGGGGCCTGGGAAGCTCAATGCTATGAGCATGCGCTTGGGCTATCTGGTTTGTGGGATCCAAGCAAATTTCAAGATGTGGGAAAGTTTCAGATAAGATTTGTGGGAAGGGCAGGCACAGGGGTTGAGAGGGAATATCCTGGGCAGCCTGGGCCAGAGAACACTAAGAGGAGAGGGAAAAGAATGGGGTGGGGCAGCAGCCTTAGGAAGAGAGCAGGGGAGGAAAGGTGTGTGTGTGTGTGTGTGTGTGTGTGTGTGTGTGTGTGTATGTGGAAAGGCTCCCAGGTTGGACTGTCATGTCTACTCACTAATCAAGCAGGGAATAGAGGATCATGGGAATTGCCTGGGCTGTGACACCTGTAGGAGACGGAGGAGTGGGAACTGGTGGTTGGCAGGATCACCCGAACCTGGTGCTGTGCTCAAAGGAGCAAGGGATCAAGGGCAAAGGATGGAAACCAGACTGAGAAAGCCTATGTGCTTGTCTAGAAGTGGTGGGAAAATGTAGTCTTTTGATTTGCTTGTCAGTGAGCAGGAGGGAGGCAGAACGTGACAATGGTTAGAAACGAGAAACCATTTTCCAGCTCAGGTTAGCAGGAGAGGGGAAAGATCTGAGGTACGGGGTTCATCCTGGGCAGGAGGGCAAAGGGCCTCCAGAGCCTGGGTGGAAGGTACGTTTTGTGGAGCTATAGGAGACAGAGGAGAGATTTTCAGGGGGTCAAAGGGAAGGATTCCACATGGGACGGCAGTGAAGGGGCTGAGTGGGGCTGAGCCGTATGAGAGCAGGTGGAGCTTTTTGGAAGGTTCAAAGCAGAACTTGTGATATACAGAGAGAGTATCAGAGTGTTTGATGGATGCTAGAAAGAGGGTACTGAGTACGGGGCAGATGCCTTGGGGAAATATGACTAAGATCACAGTCTTTTTTATCTCCATCTAATAATTAACATGGGTGTGGCTAGCCAGGTAGCAACCCAGGTTTTGCATGGCCCCCATGACCTGTCCTTTGCACATAGCATAATCTCTCAGCCTGTTTTCCTCCCCTCTAGCTATTTCTTCCTCCTTTCCTCCCTACTCAGGTCTCTCATCGACTCAGTGGCTGTGCTAACTCTGCAGTGGGTGGTTTCCCAAAGCAGAACACACCCTAACCCTTGGCCTCTACTCCTTTCTCAGAAGGAAGATGAATTCGTTCTTTACAACTCCACCCCAAGGGCTCCACAACCTCTTTACAACATGTAAATTTGTCTCATCTCTCTCTCTACAAGAGGCTTGCTTTGGAGAATCAAAGCCACCTTGATACCCTTGCTCGCTGCTTTTGTTAAGTACAAATTGAGTTCGTATACTGTCAAGAATGCAAAGTCCCTATGATGCTTGAAATAATTATCTGTATTAGAAGCAAATTTCAACTTCGTCTTGAAAGGTGGAATGGTGTCATACATTTGTATTCTACATTGTTATAATATAGACAACTATATTATATAGACAATATATAGACAATTCTGACAACTCTGATTTTTAGGGCAAGTATACCAGATATTTTCATCACAAATGCAGAAAAAGAAAATCGTAATTTAATGATAATGGTAATGTTTTTACACCTCACAGGGTCCCCAATTTACATAAAAAACTTCAATCGAATTGAAAATACAGTTGAAGTCACTCTTGATAAATATCTCTGTCTATAACAAAATAACCACCCTCTTTTCTATTCTCATGTGTATGCAGGCAGAAGCAAGTCTCCTGCTTATGGAAGCAAGCCATTTATGTTCTCCTTAAGTAACAAGGTTCAAATTAGCCATCACCAGCATATACTTACATTAGAGCCATTTTCTTGGCTGGTATATGAATTCTCCCACCTTCTGTGCGGCTACTGCCCGCTTTGATGCAGGGCCAACTGTTCTTATTCACACCTTTTATTGGGAGCCAGGACTGCCAGGGTCATGCTCGAGGCAGGACTCAGTCCTGGGAGCCCTTGAGGGTGCACAGGCCCTCTGCCTCTCCTGTCCCTCTCTCACCTCACCTACCTGGAAGGCCCAGGATGGTGAAGTATGGCCGGCACTCGGTGAACCCTGAGCTCTGCTGCACGCAGCTCCTCCAGAGCCCTTCATACTGGAACACAGAGGTGACTGGGTTGTCGTACAGGTCCTGGGTGCTCCACATGTCCATCCCAGTGGCGGCTATGCAGCCAGCCAAACCCAGGAGGGACAAGAGGAGCCCCACCACCTGGCATGTGGTGGTGGCCATGGCTTTAGCTGCTGGTCCTAGGCCTCCAGGAGCAAGCCACCACCTCCTGCTGGGAAGGTGTGCGGCCTAGCTGGCCGCAGGGAGGTCTGCTAATCAGAAGGTCCCCTCAGTGCAGTGTTTGCTCATACTGTTTTCCTTAGATAGTTCAGTTTCGCTCCTGCTTCAAGGGCATATTTTTTTTTCATTTGTTGGGGAAGCGGCCCCAAGAGGCACTTGTCTGGTTAAGCTTCACAACCAGGGTGGTTGGCATGTCAAGCAGGCTGAGTAGACCGAAGGACTCTCCTCTCGACCAGGCCCTACCGGCTCTGCCTCTGCCCAGAATGCATCATCTAGGGGAAAAGGGAGTTTATTCCGTCCAGTGAGAGCGTGAGGAGAGACCACTAAGGCTGACCTGAATTATAATAAAACTCCCTGGGATGCGCCCATTTGACTCTATCCTAAAGTCAGACTGTCCTTGCTCTCCGCGTCACCTTCTCTTACGATCTCAGATGGAAAGGGCAGCTGATATTATTTTATTTGTGAAGTGGAGAGTTCCGGTCTAGCTCTCTCTCTCTATCAACAGGAAGCCAGATTCTAGAGGCACACCCTTGATCCATGAGTATTGGGACGGTCCAAGGAGCCAGATTCCAGTTGACTCTTGCTGTCTCTCTTAAAATAGGAACTATACAAGTACCACACAGATAGGGAGGTTACTGTGAAGGCTGAAAGAAGGAACAGGGCTGGCCTAAATGTCTCCAGCTCTGTGTGTTTGGTGATTTGGCCTTTGTAGGTCAGTTCCTTCATTTGTAGCCCGATAGGGAGCTATAAGGAACACTCTAGAGCTTTTCTGATCTCACTAATTGCCATGTGTTGTAGAAAAGTTTTCACTGCAGTTGGTGAATTTCTCAGAAGCTGTAGGATCAAGTAGAGAAAAGTCTGACTGACGAGGTCAGAGCTGGAGAATTTATCAGCCTGTTGCCTTATGTGGGTCCCGAATGCCTGGCCTCTGAATTCAGAGACGTTTCAATTAGAATTTCTCAGGGCCCTGAAATACACACATGCACATGCACATCCCTGCCCCCAATCTCTAGCCATGGCAAGTTCTCGAGAAAGCCAGTCCATATTTCAATGGTATCTTGACTGCACTCAGCCCCCTGCTCTCAAGGCTTTATTCCCATTAAAACAAAAATGGTTAATGTGGGTGGACTTCCCCTAATGTGAACGGTGGCAACCCTGCTCTTGATCGCACATCACTTTCTGTGGTCCGTATTTGTAGAGAATGAAACATGAATCAGAAAAATTCAAATGAGGGAATAAGCCAGATTTTCATAACAAATGTGATGTACTGATGGCTGAGTGTCTCTGAGCTGAGCCACTAGATCGAGTCAACTATAAATGATACCGTTTTCTGCTGGCAGACTGAGACTGAACCATTGGATTGAACGGTGCTGGTGGAATGGTTCCAGAATTACTCTGGCATTGCTTCTGGGGGGCATTGCCAACCGTGGTTCCACCAGAGGGCGTGTTTGTCATTCCCACAAAGCTCCATGAGTTTGGTTTTCAGCTAACTGGTTTATCACTCATGCATTCTAAACATTTGTTGTAATGCCATCCAATTAGTAAGTTGAAAACAGAAAAAAATAGATTATTTATTCTCATTTGTGGCAGTTTCTCTGTGATGTTTTACAGTAAGTTTCAAAGCCAGGGGCAAAAAGTTATTTAGGTGTTATGCTTACTTTCTAGGTTGAAATGTGGCAATGACTTTTTTTTTGAAAAGGAAAAGACTAAAGTTAAGTGGTAAACTAAAGTTAACTCTACCTACACAGAATTCTGAATGAAAAGAGAGAAAGCACGCATCGACACACTTTAGAGGATAGGCTTAAAACACACATCAGGTGGAATTCTCACTTCTAGGGCGGTTTCTGTGCTCCAAACAGTGACCGCTGCTCTAGCCATTGCTGTCAGAGAACAAATGGTCGCCTGCGGAGGAACACCGGATTCCTTGTTTGTGGCAACAGGTGTTGTTAAAGAGGATTCATATCCCTGTGTTAACTCCTGGCTTGATTCTGTTTACAGCAATAGCTTTGGTACAACTTTGTTTAATAACCTCTAGAATAGAGCAAGATGTTTTGCTGGCATCCTCAGGGAAATCACCCCGTATTCAGTGTAAACACGCTCCATGCCACTTCAGCCTGCATGTTTCCAGGAACTGGTGCCATTTTACCACCCGACACTAGAGAAATTACCCTTCCAGTTTTCTTAACTTTTTCAGCTACAACAGCAACTGAGTAATTTGGCAACAATGGTGATCCACAGAGCAATGAAAATATTATAGGTAGGTATTAGTTGAACTTGCTAGAAGAATAATGGACACATTTAACAATTTCTGAAAGCTACCACAATGAATATTCCTCCTCATTTTTTCTAAAAGTGTTTGGTGTTTGTAATAGAAGATTTGGAGGCATTTTTAACAAATCCCTCATATTTCTAAACTCTAGACAAACTATTTCCACTCATATAGATAAACTCTAAACATACCTTCTTCTTCTCAGTTCTCTGCATGCGCAACTTTACATGGTCAATTATATATTTGATAATTTGCTCTTCCCACTTGTGTTTGCGCCATCAAAACTCTTGCAAGAATAACAGGTTGCTAGTACTTTATACAGAAGTTCATATAAAATTTCTGTTCTTATATACTTAGATTTATCTTTCTCTAATTTTCTTTTATGTAAAAGCACTGTTTTATATAAATATTTATCATTTAATGTGTAACTTTTTGCCAGCATTTCTGGTCACATTTTAAGATAGATTCACAGGAGAACTTAATTGCCCGAGAGTGTGAAGTATTGGAGTAATATCTCCTTTGTGAGAAATGACATCTTCCCCATAAAGTTTATTCCCAGCATCAGTATCTAAAAAGATTGTTCTAGGGGTTAGAGAGATGATTCTCTGGTTAAGAGCACTGACTACTCTTTCAGAGGGCTAGGATTCAATTCCCAACACCCACATGGTGGTTCACAACTGTGTGTAACTCCAGTTTCGGGGGATCTGATGCCCTGTTTTGGCCTCAGAGGCCACTACAAGCACAAAGTGCACAGGCATACACGCAGGAAAACATCCACATACATAAAATAAAACCAAAGTGGAAAATGTAGTTCTATATCCTCACCTACATTGTGCAATTAATAAGTAATACATAACCATTTGCTTTAATGTATATTTCTTTGCCCACTGAGTTTTACTGTTTCCAAGTTTGTTTTACTTTTTCTTTTTATTATTGTGGGTTTGGTGTGTGTGTGTGTGTGTGTGTGTGTGTGTGTGTGTGTGTACACACGGTGCCCTCTGGTGGTCAGAGGACTACTTTCAGGAGTCAGTGTCCATTCTCTCCTTTTAGCTTGAGACCCAGGGATTGAACTCAGGTCAGCAATACCTGCACCATAAGCACTTTAACCTCCCATCCCCCAGCCATGCTGCTGGCCCTGAGGCCCTGAAAAACCCCAACTCATGGGTTGGGTGCAATGGAGCACACCTTTAAGTGTGTGTGTGTGTGTGTGTGTGTGTGTGTGTGTGTGTGTGGCGGGGGGTAGAGGCAGGTGTGCTGTGAGTTCAAGACCAGCATGGTTTACAAAGAAAGCAAGTTCTAAGCCTGTCAGAGTCATACCGTGAGACCCTGTCTCAAAAAAACTCACAAAAAAATACTCATGAAGCATTTTTTTTTCTTTCTTGACCTGGCAGTCTGCACTGTTCATTAATCTATTCGCTAGCACATCTTTTACCATCAATTTGTGTGAACTATTTGTTAATTGTGTAGTAATAAATTGCAGCAAGTACAACAAATATGCTTTTGATTGGTTATTGGGTTTTTAACTTCATTTATAGTTTTGAAAAAACTGCAACATATTCCATTTTATGGGTTTTCCAGAATCTGGCACATAAAATGTGCTCAATAAGTTTTTTGTTGAATAATGTAATCAAATGAGTTTATTTTTCCTTTATGTTTTCCAACATTGTTTTCATCCTTAGAGAAATATTTTCCATATAGGAGATAAAAACATTAAAAATTATTTTGTAATTAAAAATATTTACAAAGTAATTAATGTATTTTTCTTCCCATAAAGTCCTCAATAATTTTTGCAGCATTTTTTGAATAGCCTTCCTTTTCCCCAGTGTTCTGTAAAACCTCCTGCACCTTACAGTAAACTCACATTTGTGGCTTTCTGATTTTAGGTTTTCTTCCATTAATTTATTTATCCTTGTGGCAAAATACAACTTTAATTATCAAAGTGTTAAAACTGGGCTGAACATCTGGTAGAGTTAGGTCATAACTTCATTATTCTTAAACAAAACAGTAAAACATTTCTCATTTGCTTCTTTTTATTGATAAGCACTCTGTCAAGTATTCCTAGCCTTTGATTAGAATTCCTGTATTGCAGAGGGGCCCAGCCCTGTGCAAAGCCAATTTGGTGGACTCCTGACCTGTAGGGCCCCTCGGCAGATTCTTTAATCACTTTGTGCCTCAGTTTTCTCAATCTATGAAATGGAGAAAACAATAGTTCTTATCTCAGAGGATTATTGAAAATATTAAAGTATTAAGCCATTCAATGAATACATAAAAATGTAAAACATATACTAATACATATTGATTTCTTAAAATAATGCCAAGCACACAGCAAGGATTGAAGTGTCCACTATTGTTAAGTACTGTTAGTTGGGGGCAAAAAAAAGTTTTATAACATTCTCATCAGGAATCTGAAGAACTTAAGAATGTCTCTTGGCAAGACCTCTTTTACTTTTCCATTGGACTCTTGTCAGCTGTTCATGGGTGTTACTTGCTAAGTATTCTTGCCTTTCACTGCCCTGGGCGGCCTCTCCTTCCCTAACATTATCACACAGAGCCTGGTTCTATCCACTCTCTCACACCACACTGCCTTTTCTCAGATAGGGCTTTCTCTGTCACCTTTTGCTTCTTTCTTTCTTTCTTTCTTTCTTTCTTTCTTTCTTTCTTTCTTTCT
>LOJH01001477.1:15137-26504 GCA_001685095.1 Ellobius talpinus
TTCTTTCTTTCTTTCTTTCTTTCTTAAATGAATTATCTTTAATATATCCCCATGAAATAGCTCACTAAAGGTATGATCACACAAATTTAATACATACAACCCAAACTTCTAAAAATGATGGCATACAAAGGATAAAATGACTATTAAAATAGTTGTATATTAAGCATTTTGGATTGTAATTTTTCATTAATTAATTTTATTCCTTGACATTTTCATAAAAATAAGGCAAGCAAATCTCTACGACTTTAAGGCTAGTCTGGCCTACATTGGAGTTCCAGACCAGACAAGGCTACATAGTAAAATCCTGTTTCAGAAAACCAACAAAACAAAACAAAACCAGCAACACAAAATTAATTGCATTGTTTGCCCTCACTGTCTCCATCCCTGTTACCACTTCCTACAAAGCCCTTTGCCCATAGATGTCTCTGTTCTGTTTTGTGCCCTGCTATATGCTGAGATGGAGGGGAAGGGAAGGCTGGTGGCGAGTAGCTTTCCTCTGTGGTCTCTGATGCTTCGTACGTGTCACTTCCTATACACTGTGGTTCCTTGCGGAGATAACCCCTCACCCTCAAGGATGTTTGGAAATGTCAGGAGACACATTTGGTAGAGACAAATAGACTCAGGAGTCCATGCTATTTCCACCTAATGAGTAAAATAGCCTAAAACTCGCAGGATGGTCCTCATGAGAAATACATACCAGTAGGTGTTGAGAACCCCACCTGATAATGGTCTGTTCACTGTCTCTAGATTTTCAAGCACCTTGATAATTATGTTGCCCATACCCAGAAAGCTCAGCAAATGTTCACTGGATGAATAAATATTTCTTCTAATGCCACAGTTTCTATGTCATTGCTTAGTCCCTTATGATTTACATTTGAGAGAGGGAACCAAGGGGCATAGCTTTTCTTTCCCCCAGGAAGAAACCTTGTCTACACTCAGTCATTTTGGAATAGGTTGTCCTTGGGCTGTGAGCCTAGTGAGATGCCTCTTTTGTCCAGGAAGGCAACTGGCAGTCTTATGCCTAGAGTTCTTCTGGAGAAAGAGTTCTCAATCTGTGGATCATAACCCCTTGGTCGAATGACCCTTTCACGGGGAACGCCTAAGACCATCAAGAGACATATATTTACACTATGATTTATAACAGTAGAAAAATTACAGTTATGAAGTACCAATAAAATAATTCTATGGTTGGGGTCACCACAACATGAGGAATCGTATGAAAGGGTGTAGCCTTAGGAAGGTTGAGAACCACTGCTCTGGAGGGTTATGTTGTACGTTATGGTTTCTTGTTGAGCTTGGGAGTCTGTGCTTGCATTCCCAGTGGAAATTTTGAAACATCATTTCTTTCGTTTCAAGGACAATGAAAAAGAAACTCAGTCATGTCCTGGGTTCTCTGGCTAACTACACATATTTTCTGTTTCTGCTGCTCCAAATATTTCTACCAGAGTCAGCCAACTGATATCCTCGATTTCTAATGAGCAAAATGGGTTGAGGGACTTTTCCTCACTCAGTAGTACCCAGGTCTTCAATCTTGAAGGCTTGTGCCTGGCAGTCTATGCCCACATGCATTTCATATCCCGCTTTTGTACATTACCCAGCTGCAGCAATTACCAACAGAAATGCAGAGTAAAGAACTTTATCCATCTAATTCCAGAAATTACTCTGTTGATGTAGCCATTGGAGCTAGATTTCAGGAACGCTGTGGTAGCCTTTTCTCGAATGAGCAAGTCCACTACAAGGAAGCACCAGGTCTCAGACATCTTATGGCCATGGACATTTTGTAAATCAAACCCATTCAAGTAGAAACTGCACCAACAGCTGGGATCATTCCATATACAGATAGGAAACCTATAAATGGACAAATCTCCATGTAACTGCTCTCCTCTCTTGCTTCCTCTCCGGGTGTCTAAGTCTTGACCCTGTGGTCAAATGGCAAGGCCCTCCTGGGGAAATTCCCATGGTGTTTTTGATTCTTCCTACAATACCCAACTTAGACCAATTCCTTTAGTTAGAATGCTGTGTATATTTAAGGAAGGAACAAATAAGCAAAACTAAAATGACATGTTTGCTCATTTTCTTACTTGATTGTGCGAGTGAAAGACACTTTCAACATTCTCTTGTGACTTGAAGTGCTCTTCAAATTGAAATGGCCAATCCACTGAGCAAAAAATCAAATCCCCATGCAAACCTGTGTGGTTAACAAGCAAATGTGGGGAGGGGGCTTGGCCACCCTCAACACCTTTCCCTCATGGCAGAACTCATTTGCCAGGTAGACATTCCTGTGCTGGGAGGTTCTGGAGTCCTGTTCCTTGAGACCAGTATGTTCTGAAGGTCAGGCACCTGGAGGTCAGAGCCTCCCCCACCCCTAAGCAGAGGCCCATCCAGTGCACTTTGAGAACCCTGTCTCTTTCCCTCAGGTCTTTGCCATGGCTGCAATTCTATTCTTGCTGTTAGCTTCAGAATTCTTGGAGCCCGGGCCAGGCATGGGAGGCCCAGATAGGTCTGTTCAGGACCTAGTCAGTCTCTGACTCAGCAAGGGGGTTCTTGGATCGGAGAAAGTGGCCAGTGTCTGGGTGTCTTGAGTCCTGTTCTTGAGGGTAATGGAGACTCTGTCATGGCTCATGTAAGAGCGAATACAAAAATGTGTCCTTGGGAGAACTGGACACCAATGGTCAGAAGTGTCAACATCTCCATAAAGTTTATCTCCCTATACTTCTATTCCAATCATGGTGCTAGGGTCTATTGCTCTTGTCAAAATTAAATCTTTTCTCTGGCTTTTTGGTCCCTCTTCTAGGGTCTCAGGTATAGGCTACTTTCTCTTCTCTACCCCCATCCACCCTAAGAGCAGGCACCTGGTCCTTACCTGGCAACCCCAGCAGGGTGAAGTAACCTCGGCACTCCGTGAAGCCAGAGCTCTCTCGGACACAAGAACGCCACAGGCCTTGGTAGTTGAATACAGCCGTCACTGGGTTGTTGTATAAGTCCTGGGTGCTCCACTGGTCCATACATGTGGCTGCAATGACGCCCGCAAACCCGATCAGTGAAACCACAAAGCCCAAGCCCTGGCAGGCGGTAACAGACATGATGGAGACGAGCGTCCACACAAACTCGGAGGACAAAAACCAGTCAGGTTCTGAGGGCACCCAGTGTAGGGATGGTGTTTTCTCAGAGAGGCTGGTGCACACGTCACAAATGAACCATGTGATGGAGGGGGGACTCACCAGTGCCACCTGGGCTTGCCTTACTTCTTTATCTACCTAAGTGAGATAATTTCCACAACATGGTACCAAGAGCCATTTGTTTTCCACCATATGTACACTCTACTCACTGTTTGCCTTTGAAGGGAGTTTCTTTTCTGATTAGCCAGGCTCTCCTCTGGAGAGGGTGAGCACTGGAGAGGATGGCTGCTTAGGAGATGTGGCATGTTGGTCAGGAGGGGCTTTCAGGGGCTGAGCCACATCTCGAAGTTCCAGTGTCCCACGGATCTTTCGATGGAGGATATTGAGCTTCTTTGGGGGACTTCCTAGGGCACTTTCACCTTAGTTAAAAAAAAAAACTTTGGCAACCTATGTTGAAATAGAATTGATTCTCATTCATCATGGTCCTTATGTTTAAAAAAAATCACAATATTGAATTAGCAAATTCTGAAACATTGCCTGTGAGGGAAAATACACTGTTAGGTTCTTGTGAACCTATGGTCACAGTTTTATCATCAACAGATAACTTTATTTTATGTGTACTTCTATTTAGTGATACATAATTTAATATATTTTTGATTTATTATCATTGAAATTATAGTCAGTAGTATAATCATGCCTACCTTCTCACATATGTGTTTTCTTCATGGGGGATATAGTAACCTACCCATGCTTATAAACAACAGAAAGAACTTTAGCACTGTCTGTGGTGGCTATTTTAAACAGCAGAATCAACAGGAAGTGAGGAAAACATGAAAAAGGAGTCACTAAATACACTTCAGAAAGGACACTTGTTTACAGTATGGGAGCACAAACATGGAAGGCAAGAGTTATTCTGCTCTTCCTCAGTTGGCAACATGCAATCTTCTCTCTCAAAATATCTCTGGTTACAAAAAGACTTAAGTTTTTAGCCCATATACTATTTCTACTTCTTTTTTGTTGATTCTTACGTTGGTGAGTATCTGTGGTGTATGTGAACACTGTGCATTTTGAGGTCATTAGCATTAAATGTGGGTTATGATAAGCACATTAAAATTTCCTGGAGTAAGAAATTCCACCTGCTCTCTCCAGGTGAAGCAGCCATTCCAGGTTCTAAGGAGAAACTGAAAAAGTTCTTGTCATGGGCTCATTCTGCCAACTCAGATATGACTCAGAGAAATGACCATCAAACCCAAGTTTCAGTCTAGGTGTGGGTATTCCAAGAGCATGATTCTGCCAAGGAGTGATTCATTTCCACTTGGTTTGGCTTGTGGGAGTAATGAGATAATGCATCTGTGACTGTGCCCCAGGGGGTATAGATGCCCATTTACTCTATTCCATTCGAATCAAGGTTCTAAATCCAGAAAGCATAGATAGCTGGAACACTGTCTAGCATCCATTAGATTTCTGGTATGAGTTATTGTCTTGTGCTCAGATGGAGTGACTAACAGCATCTGAATTTTCAACAAAACTTAAGATCAAAATCAGCTCATAATGGCCTGGTAAGATGGCTCGGTAGGAAAAGGTGCCTGCTACCAAACCTCGCCACCTGAGTTGGATCCCTGGGATCCACAGAGTAGAAGGAGAAAAATGACTCTTGCAAGTTGTCCTCTGATGTTGACGTACATGTCATGCCATTAATGCACCCACATATAAAGTCATGCACATAAAATAAAATGTAATAAAAAATTTAAAAATCAGCTCATAAACTCAAGCAAATTTTGGGAAAGGATTTGAACAAAACAACATATATGCTCTTGGGCTCGACAAGAAGTAGATCTGTATATTTTCAGCCATATCTATAGTTGAAACCCAAACAGATGAGACACATGAAAATGGACACTACCGAGGACACTGCTGGTTCTGCTGCAAGCATATGCTGAGATATAGGGCCTTAGAGGGCAAATTCTTTTATAGAACCAGCCTGGGGCGAGGATTGGGTATCACTACAGAGAGCCCTAGCTTCTCTGGTTCTCACATCTGTTTTTCTCTAACACCTTTTAGCTGGTATTTCTTGCTCTGGGCACCTAATCCACCTTTTAAGCATGATGAATGGCTGGGGAGTCTCTTTGGCAACCCCTTCTACAACTTCTCTCACCATTGTAAAAACAAACCAAATAAAGGATTTTGTGTTTGCAGGTTGTCCTGAGTCTTTAAGGTTTTATGAATGATTGCATTTTTATGGAAATGATTCAGGAACCTAAAGAAAACTGCAAAGTCACTTTTCCAAGCAAGGATACTGTTAGTTAGCACAATCATGAGAGAATGTTTTAATACAAAAGATAGAAAACTATGATCTCAGAATAAAAGAATGTCACCAATAGTTATATACATATTAATATTTCACACTATTGTTTTCTCAGAGAGTATAACATGATCATGGCCAGGGTAGTTCATTGGCCAGTATGGATACAGGAGTCTGGAGCTGCTGGGTTGCTGACTGTAGCCAGTGAGGTGTTTACTGCTAAGGTCTGCTGAGTAGCCATGCCAGAGTATGAGGGACAAAAATTCAGTTCTTGAGCTGAAGGTGATGGTGGGAGTTTTGGTGAGCTTCAGGGGAGGTGTTAAACTTGGGGGAGGCAAACTTAAGGGCAAAGGCATGCAAGTCCAAGGACTCTGAAGGGCAGGGCCTGAGGTTTAGAGAAGTGATATCTGGGAAAACTAATTCATGCCAGGGATAGGTGAGAAAGGAAAGAAGAAAACATCCCTGGGATGGTTTCCGAGAACTTAGGGGGACTCAGAGTGTTCTGTGGACAGGGATGAGGAATGTCATGGAGTGACTGACGGATTTTAGGAGATAGATTTGATCCATTCACAGGTGCATTAGTCTAAGGAGTAGTTGTTGAGCTATGCAGTACACATCACCACTGGTGATGTAGAACAAATACAGTGTGGTATTTGTTCTCAGATATACATAGTTGTGTGTGTGTGTGTGTGTGTGTGGTCTGTCTGTGTGTGTGTATAAATTATAAACATGTGTGCGCTGGCTAGTTTCATGTCAACTTGACACAAGCTAAAGTCATTTTGGAAGAGAGAACCTCAAGAAAATACTCCCACAGATTGGCCTTTGGGCTAGCTTGTAGGGATTTTTTTTGTTTTGATTGATAACTGATAGGGAGGGTTCAGCTCACAGAGAGCAGTATCACCCCTGGGCTTGTGGTCATGGATCCTGTAAGAAAGCAAACTGAACAAGGCTTGGGGGAGTAAGCTGGTAAGCAGCATTCCTCCATGGTCTGTGTTTCAGTTTTGGCCTCCAGTTTTCTGCCCTGCTTGAGTTCTTGTCCTGACTCCCTTTGTTGATGAACTGTGATGTGGACTGTAAGCTAAAATAAATCCTTTCCTCCCTGAGCTGCTTTTTGTCATGGTCTTCATCACAGCAATAGAATCTTTAACTAAGACGAGGCGATGATATATTTATGTGTTATGTACTCTAGAACACTTGTCTAGCATGTGTGAGGTCCTAGGTTCAATCCCTAGCACCATATACATACATACATACTTGCATGCATGCATACATACATACATACATTATATTCTCGTCTGAAAACTGAAAGAAGATAGTTCAATACTAATATTAAACAGAACTTCTTGATTTGTCTCCCTGCACCCAATGGATTATTTTGTCTATTTATGGCCTGTGCACAGTATGGACTAGGAGACCATGGCCAAATTATTACTGAGAGAGAAAAAGATAGGTAGGTGTGCAAATGGCTTTGGAGAGGCCGAGGAATTGAAAGAACTCAAAGCCAAAAGGTCTAGCTTTCTTTGGTATAAAAGAGAAGGGAGTGAAATAAAGAGAAATGAAGCGGAAAGAAGAGAGGAAAAAGTGCAGTTTGGAGGAGGAGGAAGAAGAAGGAGACTTCAAGAAATCAGCGAGGGCTTGATGAGTCAGCGAGGCAGAGCTTAACTCACAGAAAGGCAGCTTGAAACTCTGTTTGGAATTCAAGTTTATTTTAGACCCCACTCAGTTTGAGGCTGGGCCTGTGGTTCTCCTTCTTTCTCTATGAGATACACACCACGCTGTCCCATGATGCTGGCGGGTGGCTTCCGTAAAAGCAGAGGATGGAGTGGGAAGGGCTCAAATAAAACCCGGGAGAGCAACAAATCCTATGCCTCAGTGATTCTGGTTTCCAGGTCAGAGGGCTCTATGGCTCAGTGTTAGCTTTTTGAGTCATCTGATAACAGCAGGAAAGCAGCCAGCTTGATTTGCTTAGGAAGGACTCTCCTTCTATCACAGAAAACCATTGGTTCTGAAAATCCCCCAGTTTCAGACAAACTGGACAGTTGACTAGCTTCAGTCATGGCACTTTGATTGCTACTGGGAGGACCAGTGTCTTACTCCTGGTCAGTTCACTAGCTCCAGGGGAGTGGCTTCTTCTGCAGACATGGGATTGGCAGAGGCCTTGCTGCTCGGTGTCTTTCACTTCCCAATCACAGCCGTTGGATTGTGGATGGGCACATGACACTGATGCCAGGGAGACTCAGTTTTAGACCCATTTCAAAAACTAGAATTTCACATAGGCCAGACTGGGTTCAAACTTTACACATAGTCAAGGGGTGACTTGAGCTACTGACCCTCCATCCTCCCTCTCCTGAGTGCTAGGGTTACAGGCACGTACCTCCTGCCCAGTTTCTTCAGTACTATGGCTCAAACCTAGGGGCTTGAGCATTCTAGGCAAACATTTTATTAGCTAAGGCACATCCCTAGAAATTCTGAAGTTTTGTTGGGCCCTATTGGGAAAGAAAAGGGGGGAATGCTTTCAATGGGATCATAGGTAGTGAGCTTAGCAAACATTTAAAGATAGATTTTCCAGTGCAAACTAAAATGTCAGAGAGCAGCAGAGAGATAGAGAGAACCTGCAGTTCCTGATATCTGAGCTTCTCTACCAGACTATGCCTGAAGAGAGCTTCATGTGAGTGGCTTTCGTTATGTGAATCAACATGTCTCTCTCTACCCTTACCACCCAACCCCAGCTCTGCTCATGCCAGTTTGATTGGCATTCTCTTTCAGTTAAGAGAATCCTGACAAACACAGCTGGTAGTGATCAAATACAGACAAGGAAATCAATATACAGTGCCCTTCTCAGGGGCCTCACTCATTCTTCATCTTGATTCTTGAAGAAGGGGATGAGGTAGCTACCAGTCTTCCTTCAGGTAAGAGGAGACTGTCAGCAGGTTCACATGGTTAAACAGCCAGGAATAAAAAGAGACAACTCTTGTATAATGCGGAAGGAATTGGGATAACTCAGTACCAAAGCTAAAGGATATTTAGAAAATTACAGATTCTGTTGCTATGTTGTATTTATGATTTTAATTTCTCCCCCTGCCTAAGGTGATTAACAGTACATTTTTGACAAACTGTGTTAAAACTTGACTTGAGGGTGGCTTTTGGAGAGCAGCTAAATTGGAGAAAGATGATATCAAGGGACAATCAGACTAATAACATGTAGTTCTTTGTCCAACACAAAGTTTTTAAATATTTCTTCAACATTTATCTATTTGAAAAAAAGAAAAACTCATTTTGATGATGAATTCACTTCTATGGGTGACGGCCGATGTCAAAAATTCCATGAAATGTTTCTCACTTTCTGAAGTTCTCGTCTGTCTGGTAATCGTAAGATCTTCTGCAGCAGACATCTCTCTGATGCTCACTAGGGAGTCTAGGGCTTTAACAACAGGGGTGAGCAAACAGCATCCTGCCATCTCTGACATAGTTTCATAATCACAGATTTCTGTGTTAGAAAGCTTAGGCAATTTTTGATGACTAGCTCTAGGGTTGGCGGCATTGAAAAGCAAGATGTAGATCCTGGAGACTCTTGGTTAGTAAATTGTCACAGAAAACATAGTCTACTTTGGGGACAGTGAGACTCAGTAAGTGGAACTCAGAGTCCAAAAATAAGCCCTCACATTCTGGCCAGCAAAATGAGGGGACAGCCGAGTATCTGCATTTAAAAGAACAAAGTCATATCCCTACCTCACACCACTCACGAACGTCAGTTCAAAAGGGATCAAAACGCTAAACACAAGAGCTAAAAGTACGAACATCTTAGGAGAAAACATTGACATGTATCTTCATCTCAGAGCAGAGGATAGTTGCTTGAGTATGACACCCAAAGTGTAACTAACAAACAAAAACAAAGAAATTAGATTTCAACAAAATCAAACTTTGTATGTGTGTCAAAGGACACGAGCAAGAAAGTTAAGGCAATCGGCTGACTAAGATGCTGTGAGAATCCTGAAGAATTTAGAAAGCATTTCACTCTGAAGCTAAGCAAGCGCATAGCTGGTCCTCTTGCGAGGATGGATTTCTGGTATGCTAAACACTCCTGGGGAAGGTCTTGTGCAGTGATTGGATTTCTCAAACTGAGATGTTGTGGACATGAACTGAGAAACAGGGTTTGCCTCTGACTTTCAATTAATTGAAATGAAGTCAACTTTTAAGTATAAAGTTAAATTATCATTAGATAATGCACACAACAAATCAATTTGGTCACGCTAGTAAGGTGCCAAGAGAACGCTTCTGGGAGAAGTCGGGTTGATGACCACCTATGTCCCGGTTTACCTACCAGAGCCCAGCACCCAGCACCTAGCACCCAGCACCCTGCATGCCTTATCGTAGCAATAGTGAGTATCAGGAAGCACAGGACTGTTTTCCTGCTCTCAGGAATCGGGAGCAGAGTCAGGCGAGAGCAAACAAGGTGGGAAGGCTGGTTTCTGTTTGATTAGCAGTAGACCTGCTTGGCTTCCTGCCATCTCCCAGTATTCAATACATGAACTGCATGCTCACTTTGGGGTGCTTTTATTCAGGGGAGTTACAAATTTACACAAAGCGCTTCTGAGTCATGGGGGAGACGAAGAATGCAATCTGATTTTACATCATAAAGGTTTTCTGTAAATAGCATATTTATTTTTTCTTATCAGAAAAGTCATACGAAACACTGAAAAATACAGAAAAAATGAAAAAGTTTTCCAATATCCAAGCAAGGATGGCCAGGTGGGGCCTAGAGGACTTTTGGGGTACAGAAGTGATTCATAGGATGTGCTGTAGTGGTAAATACTGGCTGCTAAATATTTGTCTAAATTCCAGAAGGCACAACTCTGAATTCTGTGGACTCTGGATGATCATCAACGCAGGCTTGTGAGCTGTGAGAGAAAACACCATCTGGTGGGGGAAACATCACCTGGTGGGGAACATGGACGACTGGGAAGGCTCTGCATTGGGTGGGTATGGGGATAAAGTATGTATGGGAAGTCTCGTTCATTCTACTCAATTTCAACGTGAATTTAAAACTGTTATAAAACTAAAATGAAAAATAAATAAAACCTCCCCCCCTCAAATTCCTAAACCACAAAAGCACAGAAAATAAAGTACAATCCTCCCTTTAGGAGTTACCACTCCAACAATTTGTCTTTATTTACTGCCAATCTTCTCTTCCTCTTATTGTATGCATTTTTAATACAGCTGGAATTGGACTGCATGGACAGTTACAATTTGACTTGGTGTTCAGGAAATGTATTTCCTCCACTGAGAACTCATTGCCAGCACATGTTTCCAACCATTTGTTCTGTGGCACCACCAAGTTTGTTTGCTGCCTCTTCCACTTGGATATTTAGGTTGTCTTCAGAGTTTGATTTTTATGTACAGCATTGGTTCTGGAAAAACTAGAACTTGTGAATTCTGAAATATTGAAGGGTAGAAGTTGAAAGCTAGAGCTCGAGATGCGAGCCTATCCCGCTTACTCGTCCATATGACATCATTTCTTACTGAGGGACTCAGCCAAGGAAGTCCGTCAGAAACCATGGGGAAGGCTCCTTGCTGCCTCACCCCTTCAGGCTCCTGTCTAGCTGGCTGGCTTTCTGATACAATCAAGGACCACTTGCCTAGGGAATGGAGCTGCCCACACTGGGATGGGCTCTTCTTTATCAGTTAACAGTCAAGACAACCTTTTATAGACATGCCCACAGGCCAACCTGATCAAAACAATTGCTCAATTAGACTCCCTTTTCAGGTGATTTGGCGTGTCAGTTGACGGTTAATGCCAACTAGGACCAGTTAATGCCAACTAGGACCGAAGGGCAAGAGAGAAGATGTTAGCACAGATCCCTAGCATCTAGCAGTGGTGTCTGAGGAGATTGCGGCAGATTTGTGTGTGTGTGTGTGTGTGTGTGTGTGTGTGTGTGTGTGTGTGTG
>LOJH01001477.1:30869-43814 GCA_001685095.1 Ellobius talpinus
CCATTCTGTTTGTTTTTACCTGAGGTGGTAATTGTAGCATAAAGTGACTGCAGGGTTGTCTAGCAAGCCCAGAGAGTGAGGAAATCCTGAAGCTGCTGTGTTCACTTTCAGCTGGTGAAAAAATGAACATCTAAAACGCCAACAAGAGGCACACATTAAAATTGCATTTGTGCACACATGTACATGCGCCTGTATGTGTGCATGTATGTGTGCACATGGAAGCCAGAGGTCAACACTTCTTCAATCAACTCTCCATCTGACTCTTGGAGATATTGTCTCTCACTGAACCTGCAGCTCATAGATTTGGCTGGTCCAGCAAACTTCAGGGATTCTTCTGTCTCTGACCACTCAGTGCTGGGATTGCAGGCGCACACTGCTGGGTTCAGGCATATACATGGATGCTGAGGATCCAACCCTTTATAGACTGAGCCATTTTCCCAGTCCTTGACTGTATTTTTGTTATGTCAACAACAGCATCTATTCAAATATGTTGAATATCTTATGCCTTTTTATTTTTTTACTTAAGAAGTCATGGAATAATTTTAAATTTTTATTACACATTCACCTCCAAATTTCAAAAGGCTTAATATTATCTTTATGTTTGGTTGCATTTTAAACTTAATTTAATTAGCATGGCATTAATGTATGTCTTTAATATTTTCTGTTGTGAATGATAATGATACAGATATCTTAGAACATCAATTATTTCTCAATAGTTTCATTATTTTCTTAGGATAAACTCTTTGAGGTGGAATATTTGATATGAACATAAATAAATTTGGATTCAAAAGGATACTTTTCTCATTCACTTAAAAACTAAAGGTTTTCAGTTTTTTAATTTTTTTTATCACTTCAGGAACAAGCAGGTGAAGTGATGTCCCTCCTCCCCAACTTGAAGCTCTTGATTTGTCTGCTGAACATCGCTTCCTGCCTTGGTAGGCATTTTTATTTCTTCTCTTTTGACTTTCTTACTCATGTTATTAAGTAAAATTCTAATCAGAATAATAAATCCATTTCAAGATTATATTTAATACCTTTGAAAAGTAAAATTAATGTCAAATGGGTAGGCAGAAGTAGTTACCCCTAAGGTATACATAAAATGAATACTTACAATGATCATTTTAAAATACTTTTCAGATTTTAAAAATATTACATTCTTTTCATTTGTTCTCTAATAATACCATCTAATGAGTTTTGACCATATTGATCCTCTCCCCAACTCTTCCCACATCCATGCCCCTGCCTTCCACCCTCTCTAACTCTGTATACTCTTATTCTGTCTCCTATGACATACAACTTGTGCTGCCCATACATTCATGAATGCGTGGCCTTTCACAAGAGTGTTGTTGGCCTACTGGTAGCAGTTGTTTTTAAGGAAAACTGACTTTCTCCTCCCAGCAGCTTTCAGTTGCCCATAGGTCTCTGTTGGGGGGGTGGGACTTTATGTCCACCTTGTCTCTCCATGCTGTGATTTGACCTGGCTTGATCTTGCATGGATCTTGTGCATGTGGTCATAACTGCTAACACAGTTTGAAATTGACTGCTAGTGACCTACTGTTATACTTGATTAGTGCGTCTCTCAGCCCTCATCACAGAGGCTTCTGCTTGCAGTTAATGGTGGTTAACACAGAGACCCACACTGACCAAGACAATAAGAGCCTGTGGAATTCTCAACCCTAAATAGATCATTGATACTGCACCCCCACCTCCCAAGACTTAGGGATCATCACCAAAAAGGAGACAGAGACGTGTAAGAACCAGAGATAGTGAACAAATACAGGAACCTAGAAATAGTTTAAATCTTCATTGCCCTGATGGTTAAGGATGTTAAGCCTTTTAAAAAAGTGTTTCTTGACCTTTTGTGCCCCCCTTTGGAGAACTCTATTTAGTTACATAAGCCATTTTATAATTGTATTATTTATTTTCTTGGAGTTTAGTTTCCTGAGCTTCTTGCATATTCTAGTTATGAATACTCTATTACATATATATTTGGCAAATATTTTCTCCCATTCTGTGGGCCATGTCTTCACCCAATTACCAGTTTTCTTTGCTGTACAGAAATATTTTAGTTCTACTGTGATCCTTTGTTGATTGTTGGTCTGCTTTCCTGTGTCCTAGTCAGAAAAAAATTCCAATTCCCACTTTCTCTTCTGGCAGTCTCTGGGCATTAGGTCTTATACTGAGATCTTTGATGCATTTGAAGTTGCTTTTTAAAATTATTTTGTGCAAGGTGATATATCAGGATCTAGTTTTATTCTTCTACATATTGATATCCAGGTTTTCCAGCACCGTTGATTAAAGATGGTGTCTTTTCTCTAGAGAATATCTTTGGATTTTTGTCAAATCAGATATCTGTAATTGCATGAATTTTTATCTGATCTTCTATTATATTCCATTGATGTATGTGTCTGTTTTTGTTTCACCACCGGGCTGCTTTTACTACTATGACTGTAGTACAGCTTGGAATCAGGAGTGACAATTCCTCGTAGAGTGCTCATTTTGTCTAAGACTAATTTGACTCTCCTTGGCCTTTTTTTTCAGGAAAATTTTGAGAATTCTTTTTTTTTCTATCTCTGAAAATTGTCCTTGGGATCTTGACTGGAATTGCCTGAGCCTGTAGATTGGCTTTGGTACAGTGGCCATTTTTGCAATATCAATTCTTCCAATCCACAAGAAATGGTGATCTTTTTCATTTTCTGGTGTTGGCCTGAATTCCTTTCCTCAATGATTATAAGTTTTCACTACAGAGGTCTTTCATTTCCTTGGTTATGTTTATTCTCAGTTTTTTTTGGGGGGAGGGGGTTGTTACAGACAGTTGTGAGCTTCTTAACACAAGTGCTGAGGATTAAACTTGAGTTCACCCTAAACTATTGAGACATCTCTCAAACCTCAGTGGCATTGATCTTTGATAGTGAAATATATTTCTTGTAGTCAGCAAAATGATGGATCATGTTTTCTAATCCAACGTGCTTGTCTGTGTCTTTTTATTGGTGAAATTGAGACCATTAATATTCAGAGTTATTACTGAAAGGTGCATATTAATTTCTGTCATTTTGAGGGTGGTGTGGGGTTTTCCTAGACATTATTTGACTAACTGTCCTGGTATTATTTTTTCCTGTGTATTCTTTGGTGTCTTTATCTTCTCTTCAGCCTGGAGTATTCTTTACAGTATGTGCTGTAGAGTTGATTAATGTTCATAAATTCCTTTGGTTTGTTTTTATCAAGGAAAATGCTAATATCTCCTTCATTTATAAAAGATTGATTTTTCTAGGTATAATATTTTTGGGTTGGCACTTGTGATCTTTCAGAGCTTGGCACACATTTTTCTAAGGCTGTTTTCAAATCAGTTTCTCTTTAAGACTTGACTTTTCTTTTTTGCAGCTTTCAGTATTCTTAATCCTGTGTTTTAACTGTAATATGTCATGGGGGGTTTATTTTCTGATCGTGTCTGTTTGGTGTTCTGCAAACCTCTTTGTCTGCCTTTGACTTGGGATTCTTCTCCTTCTTCTGTACCCCCAAATTATAGATTTGCTTTTTACATGTTGTCCCAAATATCCTACATGTTCCATTGATGCATTTTAAAGAACAATCATCTCCTTGGTGTGAGTGATTCTATTCATCTACCTTGTCTTCAGGCCCTGATGGTCCACATGATCCATTCTGCCAGTGAGGGCTTCGTTTGATCAGTTATATTTGTTCACTTCTGGTTCAACTTCAGTTTGAATTTCTCTTTATTGAGTTCTATTTTCATATCTTGATTTGTCTTCCTTACTGTTTGTGTTTTCATGAGCGTCAATCAATTTATCTCTATCCTATCTCAATTCATTCAGGTGTTTTTTTCATGACCCCTTCAAATTCTTTGAACACTTTGAACATGTTTATAGCTGTTTTGTTTTTTATTTTGAATTCCTCATTTCAAATTTTATCTAAGTCATTCTCCTTGAGGACCATTATTATGGGACTGGCTACTGAGGAGCATACTGTCTTGCTTTTTTTTTCTGATGAAACCTGGATTTGTGGGGTTGGGTTATTGGTCATATCTTTTGCCAGACCCTGGAAGTGGGCTGTGAGATGGGTACTTTGAGGAAGATTAGAAGGGACAGAGGTGGGTCACAGTAAGGAGTCTGCCTTATTAGGTTCATGGTAGCCTGGGCTGCTTGTAGAAAGTCAGCTGCAGAGGGCTTTTGGGGTGAGGGAGGGGTTAGAGTAATTGAAGCAGAGGAACTCTGTCCAGGCCAAGTTCGGCAGAGCCACATGTGGTCCTTCTGCTGGAGAGGCTCCTGAGACTTGGGGGGCAGGGCATAGATGGCTATAGTTGGGGTCTGTGCTTCAGTGTGCCTCATGTGGTAGTTCTGTAGATGGCTTTGGGGGCAGGTGAGAGGTTGCAGATGATCAGGCTATGGTCCTCACTGGGCTATGACAGTTTAGCAACCTCCTACTGCTAGTTTTTGAGACAGGGTTTTATTATGTGGCCTATGTGAACTTGTGATCTTCCTGCCTCCACCCTTTGAGTGCTGGAATTGAAAGCATGTACCATTATCACTGGCTACAATAGATCTATAGTTATCTACATATTTAACTTTATTTTATGTATATGAGTGTTTTGCTTGCATGTATCTGTGTTCCACCTGTGTACCTTGTACCTGTGGGAGGCAGCAGAGGGCACTGGGTTCCCTGGAATTGGAGTCACAGGTTGTGAGCTGCCACATAGGTGCTGGGAATAGAATCCAGGTCCTCTGCAGAGCAGCCAGGGCTCTTATCTCTGAGTCATCTCTCTGACCCCAATATCTTTAAATGTGAACGATTACAGTGAAGTTTGCATTCTTTTAATTTTGAAGAGAAGAAAATCTTCATGTGCTTTCATAAAATGACAGGATTATAGCTTTCTCATTTAACAATGACAATACCATTGCTGCTCTTTCTATCTCCTGCTGAGAGGTGGGAACAAGCATATTTAACTGTGCCCAAAGCAAACACATGTGACCCCTAACCCCTCAGCATGTACCCTTGAAACAAACTTGTTCAGTTATACTTGTGTGCCTTGGGTCAACTGGGAATACTCTTAATTAACTTCTCAATAGAAAATGTTTATTCAAAGATAAACAGTAAAAAAGTACCAATTTGAAACTTACACATGTATTATTGATACTTGAGCACAATTGCAAAAATTATTTAGATGTTGAAACCACAAAAGATGCTTTAAGGAGGAATATTTACCATTGCCAGCAATAGAAAGACCACACAATGATAACTATAAGTGAATATGATTATTGCCTTTAAATTCTCCACGGACAATGCATGTCTCATGCTTGTCTATTTTCTTCACCCTTCAAGAGAACCAGGGACGCTCCATGTTCTATTCACGGAGTGAATAGAGTTAACTTCATCTCTATTTACTAAACACGGAGTTATTCTCTCTGGTCTGGGAGTTCATGGCTGGAGACCTGTGCCCAGTCGTTGGTTCTTGTGCAAACCACTTTGTGTGGCGGCTTCCCTCTTACTCTCCTTGGAGTGGTGGAGCTTCTTTATGGTGTAATATTTCTTGTCAGGACAGAAGAGGTTTTTCAACTCTTTTTTGAAGGGAGAAGTCAATTTGTGAATGGGAACCAATCTGAGTACAGTCCTCCCGCCTCCCGGGGAAAGACCCAAATGTGTGACCCCATATACAGTCTGCAAAACATTCGAGGGACGTCTGCGTTTCCATGTCCGGTGTCAGCTGGGCTCAGAGGCCCTTTGCATCCTCATCCCCCTCCCTGGGTTTGGAGCACGACACACTGTATCCTTTGGCTTTTCTTGGGTTAAGGCTGTTCCTGGGGGCAACACAGCCGGCAAGCAGTTGATTCTTAGCATTTAAGCTCAGGAAAGTTTCAACCTGAGTGCCTGTGGCAGTTAAGAGGTTTGCTATTGTAGAGGAAGGGCTTTCTTGTGGTGCCATGTACCTTCCCTGAGTGGTGACAGCCAGCGAACGATTGCTGGTGACTATGGTCTTCAATCAGGACTCGTCTTTGGTGATGTTTCAAAACACACTTATCTCCCAAGTCCTTGAGGGGAATGCAATCCATATGGTTTCCCATTGGGCCTGATAAGTCTCCAAAGCCTCCCTGAGTATGATGCCCATGCCAAGAAGGCACTGCAGCAGTTGAAGGAGGGGTTTTCACCCTGAGCTCTGGGGTCTATTTATCTTCCAGCCAATGTTACTTTCTTTTGCCAAGCTTCATAAGAGCTGGACCCCTTCTTCCTTCATAGCCTCATAATAAAGTGAGGGGAGGGTTCAAAAAAAATCTTCCACTGGTGAGCAGGAAAGAACGCTAGTTGAATATCCTTTAGATCTAATAAGTCAGATTCGTTTCAAAGGCATTGTGTTGCCCGACCACAGGCCTTTCTGAAACTGTGACCTAGAAGAGGCCCTGGGCCTATTGTCCCCAGTGGCTGGTGGGAGGGAGGCTGGGCAGCCAAGATGATGCCCTGCTGGACAATGGGGAGCATTGACGAAGTGCTCCCATTTATTGGCTGAGCGACTGCATCAGTCATTCATTCACAGACACAAGGTCTAAATTGCAGAACCAATTAACAGCACTAATAGCCCTTGCCTGAATTAATCTTTGAGACAAAAGGGAGGAGAAGTGAAAGTGCTATTAGCAAATCAAGCTGTACCATCCCTGCTTTATTGCGGGGATCTCACTGTCTGTATGTGGCTATTGTGCACTGACTGCAATTACAGCCCTCATTTAAAAATGATTAAGTGGTTATAATTATTTTTCAATTAAAACTTATATCTTCCATTTATGCAACATTTCAGACTTCAATTAAACTTCTTTTTAAAATTGCCACTGAGCCCAAAGATTCGTCTTCTGCCAGGAAGCCTTAAACTTAAACCCACAGAGGGTTCTGATTTCCAGACTTCGGGAGTCCATTAAATTTAAACATTGAGATGAAAGTTAACAAGCAATGAAAGTTGCAGGGCCTGCGTGAATCAACCACTCTGTCTCCAGAGGTCTGAGATATTTGTGATACCTGAGAACAGGGTTCTTGCCACTGGACAGCAATGTCACTGGCTGAGCTGCTACCTGAGGCTCTGTATTTTGAGCAGCACCCCCAGCTATCCTCTTATGACAGAGATGGGCGAACGTATGAAAAATGTAAAAATTTTTAAAACTTATCTTCATCTTTTTGTGTCCATGCCATGGCATGTGGGTGGAAGTCAGAGAGAAGCTTGCCGGAACTGGTTTTCTGCTTCCATCTAAGTGGGTCTCAGTGATCAAACTCAGGTCACCAGGGTTAGTGCCAAGTGCCTTGACCACATCTTGCAAAGCCAAGTTGCAAAGTTTTGAGCAACTCAGTGCATTTCAGATCTAGAGAAGTTTCGGGGGACTGCCCTGTGATGGCTAACCTTGGTTTCAACTAGACTGGATTGAGAGTCACCTGGGAAATTGGGAAGACACTTCTGGGAGTGTCTGTGAGGGTGTTTTCAGAGATGGCTGGCATGTGGAGCCCAGAACTGATGGGTGAAGAAACATCCCAAATGTGGGGAACAACAGTAAATAATCAGGGTTCTGGATGGAGAGAAAGTGGGAAAGGGGGAAAGCTTGCTGCAGGCAAGATTCCTTCTTGAATGGGTTCTTTTTATTTGGCCATGGTCAGTGCACATCAGATTCTTCAGCTTTTTGTTTTGTTTTTCAACTTTATGATTGATTTAGTGTTTTATTATACAAGTATTTTTTTCTGCATGTATGTCTTGTGCCCACACAGGCCAGCAGAGGGAGTCAGATCCCTTGGAATTGGAATTATAGGTGCTTGTGAGCCACCATGTGGGTGCTGGGAATGGAATCCAGATCCTCTGGAAGACTAGCCAGTGCTCTGGACCTCTGAACCATCTCTCCAGCCCCGATTCTTCAGTCTTTGAATGTGGACTTGTGGTAGCCTCTCTCCAGGGGGCTTGCAGGCCTTCAGGCTTGGACCTAGGCTGCATTCTTGGTCCCTATTGCTCGGAGACTTTCAGTTTCTTGGACTGAGAAGCCATTGGTTCTCTTCACTCTTACCCCTATAAACCAGCACAGTGGGGTCATTCAGAGCCAAGCCGTGTGTGTATGTGTGTGTATGTTGCTGTGTGTGTGCATGCAGTGTATGTACATGTCTGTGTGTGCATGGTTGTGGGTGGCTGTGCATGTGTGTGGAGACCAGAGGTCAAATTCAAGCATTTCTTGATTGTTTTCCAATTTTTTTTGATATAAGTTCTTTCACAGAACCTGGACCTCATTGACTAAAACAGGCTAAGTGGGATCCACCTGACTCCTCCCCCCCTCTCCCACACTGGCGTCACAGACATCGGCCAACACTCCTGGGATTTTTATGTGGGAGCTGAGCATCCACTCAAGTCTCCATGCTTGTGAGGCAAGTACTCTCCTAACTGAACTATCGCCCAGACCCCTCAGTCTAATAAATTCTTGCATAATTATGTCTACATTTTATTGATTCTGCCCCTCCAGAGAAGGCTACTATGCTTCCTTTAAACTGCCTTTATCTAGTGTTTCCTCTAGGGTATGTCTGCTTTGTGGTCCATTTCATCTTATTGTGCACAATCAGTGCATGTTCTTGGGCTGTGACCCTCATGGGAGTATGGAGCATCTTGTTTGTGGTGCTGGCTGTCCTTTGAGGTTCAGATGTCCCAGTCAGGACTCTTTAAAAAGCCATATCACTAACTTCAGTGGGGACAAAGAGCTGTGAAAAGAAATTCTTGGACTTGGTGAAGCAGTACAAGAGGTTGGTTTTGATCCTCCTCCTGTCTGACCTCGGCCTCCTCTTTTGCTGAGCTTTTGGAGTTAGAAATCTCGGTCTGCTTCTGTGCTGTTGAAAGTATCTGTGTCACATGTAATGAGTTTGAGAAGTCAGACAATTAAAAGAAATTATTTCTAATTTTCTTCCTTTAGTATCAAAGTCATCATTTGTCTAGCATAATTGTGGCACTCACAAAGAAAATTATGCCTCAAGATAGAGGAGGCAACGGCAATATTAAAATCTGGAGCTGGCTCCATGGACTAGACCCTGACCTAGAAACTCAGTGAAAATTTACAGATTTTTTCCTGAAAGGAAAAGATGTACTCCTGCAATATATTTTCCTTTTCAAAAATTAAATCATCTGGATGTAGTGGTTCATGCATATTAACCCAGCAATTGGGACTGAGACAGAAGGAGTGCCATGAGTTTGAGGCTTGTCTGGGCTACAGAGTGAGACTTGGTCTCAAAATAGCAATTTAACTATTTATTTTAATAAAATATATAATTTAATATGGTTCATATCTCCAAAGTGCTTTTACTTTTGTGAGGCAGGAGGACCAGGAGTTCAAGGCTAGCCTGGGTTACATGAAAGACTTTGTATCAGAGAAATTAACTGTAGAAGAACAGAACACCTGGGAAATAAGCCTAGGTGGGGGAATCAAGTTGAACCAGCTATTAGCATGCTTGAAGAATGTTGATATCTTCTAGTGTTGAAGGGTTATTTCTGATTCAAGTTGGACATCCTCACTCTCTGACTGTCTTACAGTCATGGGTCAGGATGGTTGTGCATTCTCTTTCCTGTGTGGGCTGTAGCCAGGTTTACAGGAAACAGTTGATGGTTTTGCTTAGCTCTGTGTGTTGGAAAGTATGCAGCGAGTGGTCAGGCAAAGAACACAATTCCAACCTCTAGATTCAAGGGCAGATGAGGAGTTCCAAGGGGAGCCAGCATCAGAAACAGAAGGAAGAAAGGAGTAGCTACTTGATTTAATTAATACTTATAATAAAGCATATTATACCTTGATTACTGCTTTTAGTAACTAAGACCAAATACATTTCTACTCTTTAAAAAAATGTTCTTACTGTCTCTGTCTGAATCAATTGCTTTGCATCAGTTTTTCATGTAGTTTCTATAACACACTTACAGTGTATGTGTTTTCAAGCTGAATTTCCAGACGGCATTGGGAAAGCTGTTTGAGGACCTTCCCCTGGATATGTTGCTAACCGGCAGCAAAGCTGGAACATCTCATCCATAAAGGAGCCAGGACCCACTCTTGTTAGTTATGATGGCCCATGACTTTGTAGAAAGTCTGAAATCTCATGGTACAAGGCCTCTCCTCCCCTGCTCTGGCCCCAATGGCCCATCTGCTACCTGTCCCGTCCCCCTTCTCCAAATGTTGTTGGTCTTAATGTTTTTCTGTGCATTTAAGGAAGTACTTGCTACCATCTGCAAAGTAAGACCTCCTGCCTTCAACTACATTAAACCTGTGTTGGGATATTGATCAGACATTGGTTAGAATTACAGTAAATGTGTGGATTACTTTAGGGAAGACGACGTCTTTATGGGATTGATGCTTCCCACCTGATCGTAGATAGTTTCTATTCCTTCAGACCTGCTTTCATGAACTTCAATAATATTTCAGTGTTTTTCTCCAACAAAATATATCTACTTGGTCTAAGGCTCTTCATATAGACTTTTATATTTTGACAGTATGGGTGAGCTATTTTCCTAATATGCATTCTAGTAAGTTATACTGAAGAGGATCTCTACTGATTTTTCTATATATACTTTGTCTTCAGTGAGCTTGCTGAATTCCCTTTTCATTTGCAGTGCTGGGATTCAAACCCAGGACCTGATGTGTACTAGGTCAATGCTTGAGCACCATGCTACACCTTGAGCAGCGCTGAATTCTCTTGTTGGGGGTGCTTCTTCGTTTCTTCTCTTCTATGCACATAAGATTAAGTTGCTTGTATTCAAGACCATGGTGAATAGAAGTAATGACATAGGCATTTTGTCTTATTTTTGTCTTAAAGACACTTCTTCTAAGCCGGGCGGTGGTGGTGCACGGCTTTAATCCTAGCACGCGGGAGGCAGAGGCAGGCAGATCTTTGTGAGTTTGAAGCCAACTTGGTCTACAAGAGTTAGTTCCAGGACAGACTCCAAAGCTACAGAGAAACCCTGTCTTGAAAAAACAAAACTGAACTAAAAAATTACCCCTCTTCCAATACCGTACCCTTTAGTACACTGCTTATTTTAGGCATGGACAAATGCTCTATCTCAGTGAAATAAATGATTTCTGCTCATGGAAAGGTTCAATTTCATCAGACCTTTTCCTGTATACTGAGATGTTCACATCCTGTTTTCACCGAGTGTTATACTGGATATTTATATTAAAAGCTCTCCCTACCTTCCTGGGATATACTCTACATTATTACAATACATCCTGGAATTAAATTTGATGCTATTTTTTCTAAGTTTTTCATCTTCCTTTATGAAATGATGGATCTATAGTCTCCCTCCCTTCTTTCACTCTCATTTTCTCTTGTCATTTTCCTCTCTGCTTTTCTTTGTTCTCTCACTTTGATATAGAAAATATACTCCCCTGCCTTCATGAATTCATTTTCATTTCTGAAACTGTTTGTGTTTATTTAGATTGCTTATTTAGAAGATGTTTATTGGATGCTCAGTGTGTGCCAGGCCCCTTCCAGTCCCTGGGGACATGCGGCACACCATGCCCGTCTGCGCCCTATGCGGCACCATACAGTTCGTGAACCGGGCAAGGGGCTGGAGATTGAAACACACAAAGACACACAGAGACAGAGAGACAGAGACACGGGTCATCCTTGATGCCAGGATGCCCCAAGAATGCCCCCTTTATTGTGTTCAGGGGCAGCTTATACAGGGATAGCCACGTCCCAGCCAAACGCACCAGAAACCATTCCCCTGCCATCAGGAACTCCCGAGGGTCCTGTGCTCAGAGCAGCTGTAGGCATTCAGATGCTGGGAGCCAAACTCTTGATTTTCTGGAAGTTCAGGAAGCACAATGCATTGAACCTAAGGTGACTCTTAATGTCTACTGTAGTTATAGCTTTGTCCTCCACGTTCCCCCCACAACACCACTTATTTCTGCCTTTTCATTCTCACTCAGTCTGGTTAAAACCTTATCATCATTAAACTAATCACACTAGGTTTTGCAAGAAAGTGTTGTAGGACTTCATTTCTTCCCTTCTCTCCCCCCCGTGCTTCTTTGATGAAACAGTTTCTGTTTCTAGCATCTTGAAATTACTGTATAACTAACCAACTTCTTTCCAAGCTGTTTGTGAGAAAATGCATTTCTCCAGTCGTCACACCACTGAAGAGATCTAGTGCTTATTAAAGACTGGCAGAGTCCAGATCTGGGGCAGAAAATATACAAAATGATCCCGGAACATCTGTCACAATAGATAACAAAGACTCTACCAAAGACAAACAGGGCCACAACAATAGGATCCTAGTGCCTAATTAAAGGCTCCCATTTTCTCTGGCCAACAGTGAGACAATATAACCATCGAAAAGGAATGAAATCTGCAGAATTAAATATGTCATATGTGTTAAACCCATGAGCTCATAATGATAAAAATATTTCTTATAGTTATGTTTAATGTAAGGCTGTTAGTTCAGTATCCTTAAAAAACCCTTTAAATTGGGAGACTGTAGCATTTATTTTGCTTTTCTTATATAAACTGTACCTCAGGGAAAATAGTAGTTGATGGTAAGCTGTGTTTGGAAGAATTTTAGTTAATTAATGAAGACTGTTATTAGAATACACAGGATATTCTACCTTTGCAGCCCTTAGTGGACATTCAGAGGTAGGCCATGATTCTCAATGATGCCAAAGCCTGCTGCTTTGACATGTTGGGGAGTATATGCCACTGCCTGTGAAGTGTTCTCATAAAAATATGAACTACAATTAAACTACAAAAAATTGTTTATAGGAAGAATAGAAAATTCTGAATGCTTTCAGTGGTACTAAAATCAATGAACTTCAGGATGTAAGAATTTTTTGTAGAGAAACATTTTTGTATGCTTCTTTTAATTAAAATGATGTACATGTATGTATGTATTTATGTCTGTCTGTCTGTATGCATGTATCTATCTATCTATCTATCTATCTATCTATCTATCTATCTATC
>LOJH01001478.1:0-17197 GCA_001685095.1 Ellobius talpinus
AAGAAAGAAAGAAAGAAGAAAGCAGAGTTGAGCTACTATGTCTACCTTCATACATGAAACAAAGATTCGGTCCTGATGTGATTCCTCTTAGGCACTCAACTGCAGAAAGGAGACAAGAGCCTCTATGCTCTGACTCATAGCTCTTTGTAGATTCATATCACTGAGAAGTCGGATTGAAACGACTGTGTTTATATGTGGTTGCTGAAGCTCGAGTGCGAGGCACAGTTTCAGATTAAATATACCTCACTACCTGCGGATTTCAAGGAGGCTCAGCCCTTTTGTAAGAACGGCTGAATGGCAGCCTCCACGGGCAACACTTCACGTGGTAGGTGCCTAGTAAACATCTGCTAATGAATGGATGAGTAAGAACGCCACCACAACTTCCAGCCGCTTTGCTGTGCTGTCTCTAGAATGCGCCAGGAAGTCACTCTTTATTGACATGATTCAAAACGACTTGAGCACATTTACACAACTCCTAGTTATATTTTCTTCTGTCAGCATCAGAACCTCTCTGCTGATTTATTTTGCTTAGGTGAGCAAATTTAGAGTTATTTGGTTCTGCAGTCTTTGAATAATCCCTATTAAAAAGCATTTTTATATCTGTATCCTTAACACAGGGAGGTAGAATGGCTCTATAGGTATGACTGAAACAAAACTCCTCTAAAAGTTTTTGTTTGTTTGTTTGTTTTAGTCTTTTGGCACAGGGTCTCTCTTTGTACACCAGGCTGCCTCAGGCTACGATTGCTCTTGTTTGCAGCAGGCCCTACATGGAGTTTTGAAGGTGATTGCTTGCTTGAACTCCATTTTTCTATTCTTTTGTTTCTCTCCACTCCCTTTCCCCTTCTCCCCCACTCCCCCTCACCTACCTCTCCTTTTTCCCTTCTCTCTCTCTGTCTCTTTCTCTCTCTTCTTTCCTCTTATCATTGTCAGTGTTGTTTGTTGTTATTAGTGAGAAAAAAGATTTCCAATATCTGCTAGGTTAGCCTCAAAGTTTCTGTCCTCCTGCCTCAGCCTCCGGATTGCATTGCAGGAATTACCAGCAGGCATCATCACTCCTGGTGTCTTTGTAGCTCTTTAAGAATATATGGGGCGCTGAATTTAATGATCCTGTGACCTGACCTACAACATTAAATTGCTACTTAAAAAGTTAACATAGTAATCCTTACTTGAAAAAGGCAGGAAAAAGGTAATCAAAGCAGCCACGTACATATTTCATAAATACTTAAATATTTAACATGTTCAAATTATCATATACTGAGTAAAGTATTCAGTAAAATATAAAAGTGGGGTTGTTTACAATCATAGCCTGAGATATTTTATACAGAGATTTGATTTGAGCAGTTTTGAGCTCAGTTTGCTTTCCTCTTCAAAGAAACACTCTAGTAAAGTTTTCTACTGAGCAGGTATAGACACTAAAATGAATAAATGCACTTAATAATGAAAAAAAAACCCATATTAGCCCTTGCAGAGGTCTCCACAGTCTAGCCCAACCTTTAGCTAACACACCAAGTTCTTTAATACAAGCACAGTGGTGTACTCAGTTTGCTCTGTCCTCGCTGACTAGTGAGGTAACAGGGGAGAGACAGTTTGAGAGTGCAGGGCCATAGATGTTGGGGCATCTGAGAAGATACAGTCACCTGCTGTGGGTCCTCTCTTGATATGTGAGTGCTACAGAGCTTTTCTCACCTATAGCCTGGAGAGATTCGGCCCTCTCTGTGCATGTCACCTCGCTTCCTCTTTGTCCGGCTTACCACTTGCAAGGCCTACATTTGCACAGAAAAAAACAGCTCACAATTAAACAGTCTATTTATTTAATAACTCTGGAAAATGAATTGAGAGAGAGAGAGAGAGAGAGAGTTCGGAATTCATTTCTAGAGGAGGTTTCCATAAGACTGCATATTATAGCTTTGGCAGAACGTGGGCAAATTTCTTGCCGTAACACAATCATGTGGGATTTATGTTTGGCTATAGTTTGAACTTGTTTCTAACATGGTCAAATTTTGGGAGCTTTAACTCTCTTGAATATGCACTGATACTATGAAGTACCATGTGATGGCAATTTTCTGTTTACTGCAGATGGCTGGGGATAGAATGTTTCCGTTAATCAAACATCAGAGCAGTTTAGAGAGTACAGGATTATTTTGCTGGGGTCATTCAAGTCCATTGGCTAGAATGAAACAGAATTTCTTGGCATGTAAAATATTGTGAGCATATGTAAATTAAATCCCATGTTTATTCAGAAGGCCCCTTCAGGTGGTAGGAGGTTCTGGGTTATCAACAGAGGCATATGATCTTTCTCTGTTTCCTAGAAAATAGGTTTGGCTATTTGGCATTTCTCATTATTCTAATTCTGAATAAATTTTATGCTGGGGCTTCTTAGCCCCAAGATTACAGCTTTTGTTTTTAGTATACAAAGATCCAGGGTGAAGGTAAAATAGGAATCATGCTGTTTTAAAGCCCTTCTCTTAAATGTAAGTTGTCACCAGATTAGAAAGCTCTTGATATTTACAGAGATTTTTTTAAAAAGTTTAATATTAGGTGGGAGAAATAGTTATATGTCATATTCTTACTTCAGAGTCATACACTCTGGTGTCTAATAAACACTCCAGGCTGTGGAATGCTCAGTTGAAGGAACTGGTAAGTGAGGATCATTGTAATGAAGTGAGGTTGGTTTCGTATCTGAGCAGCATTTTCCATTAATACCAATGGTCAAATGTTCCACTGGCCTCTGCTAGATCCGAATAAAGAATGGTTCTTAATATTCAATGGTTAGATCTCCCTCTCCAGGAATTTAACATTCACATTCTAGTATTATTATTGTTGTTGTTATTTTACCTTTTGTTTAACTGAGACATGGCATGCTCTATAATTAGGCCATCAGGAGCTTGCTACGTAGACCATGCTGGCCTTGAATTTATGGTGATCTTCTTGAGTCTACCTCCTAGTGCTAAGATTACAAAAGTTGAGGCATCGCACCTTTCTAGCTTTATTTTTATTTTTTATTTCAAAATTGAACTTGATAGTTTTGTTCATCTGTTTTTTTTTTTTTCTGTATGCGTTGAGCTTAGTTTTTCTTGTTTTTGTTTGAGATAGGCTTTCATTATGTAGCATTTAGCCGGCCTGGAATCACAGAGCTCCATATGCCTCTGCCTCCTGAGTGCTGGGATTAAAGGTGTAATCACCACAGCTCCCAGTTGAGTTTATTTTATTTTAAAGAGAATACACGCGGAAGCTGTAGTAACTCTTATGTTTTAGATCTGATTATGACATTGCTGCCCACAGCGGAGATTTCCTTAGATAACTTGGACTCTGGGATACCCCTAAAAAGTAAGATTGTGTGTTTCCTTGTCTTAAAATTTTAGACTCTTAAAGGATCTTACAATTTATTATAATTTGAGTCATGTTAAAATAATGATATGATAGCTAACAGTATACTGATATATATTTAACTTTCTAATTTATCAGAAGCCCTTTGTATAGTGCTGTTAATAAGTCTGTGGAGTTAATTTCCCATCATATTTTATATGCTGTACTTCATAGGTGAACTATTTTATTTTGTCACTTAAAGTCAACACAGATGTAGGTAATAGAGTAATAGGAATATTTTCCCATCTTGGGGTTGCCATAGAAATTGTAATGAGATCTTAAAATGACTTCTGAAAATGCTAAAATGCTTCACTATCATGCTAAAGGATATTAGAAGTTAAAAAAAATAACTTGCATATGTACAAAGAAACTTTGGGTTAAGATTTGGCCGAAAAGAATTTGTCTGGAAGAACAAACATTGATGTATGTCCTTTTGTAATGTCAGTCATCGGCCATTGTTCAAAGGCATTTGGCCTGTCGTTTGTGTGTTTAATCAGAAGCTCAGGTATCTTACCCAATCTCTAGCTGTCATGTTGTTATTCTCTGACATTTATTTTATGTTTAAAAGAGTTTTTCACTTGTGTGTGTCTATGTATATGCACATGTGTGTGGAAGCCTGCAGAGACCAGGAATGGGTGCTGGGCTGTGGAGCTGTAGGAGCTGTAGATATGGGTGGCTGTAGGCTGACCAAAGTGGATGCTGAGAAGCAAGCTCCAGTCCTGAAGAAGAGTAGCAAGTGACCTTATCGACTGAGACATCTTTCCAGCCTGAACATTATCTTTTAATTTCTCTTCTCAAGTTCTTGGGATCAGGAGATACAGCTATAGCTTATTTTAGAAGGAAATAAAATTTTGGTTCTCGAATGTGGCTGTAAAATTATCAATTACAATAAATTCTACTAGAGGATTTCCTGTAATTATTTTAAATTCTTTCAAAGTGTTGGGTACACATGAAAGGCAATTCTCTCCACAGCTTGACAACAGTGTAGCCTAATGGGCAGCTGTATGTGACATGGGTTTCAGTGGTTTTGGATTTCTGCACTTTCTGATTCCTCAATTACATCCTCTTCCCCCATGAGCCAGACATGCTGCACTTCCATCTGCTGTGTGCTGGGGACGCATCACATTCATTTTTGTAGGGTATTTTTTAAATGAGTTTAGGGAGCAGCTGTTTCTGCATTCGTGCCTGCCTTCTTTTTCCTTTGCACATATAGGGGGTGGGGAGTGCATCCCTGCTGTCCCTGGTGAGGTTTGCATCTCTTTGGTTCAGGCTGCTGCAGGGCAATGCCTGATAATGGGAAAAATGCAGCCTGCAAGCTTTTTCCTTAGCTCCCTAGTATATTTCTGTCGGGAGCACAGCTGTTCTGCAGGATCTGGCTAGCCCACAAGCTCTTACTAAGTCTCCCAAGGATATTTGGGTGCAAAGCAAATCTATCCAAATCTCTCCCTCTGATATGCTCTGGTTCGAGAACAGAAGTGTCATTTGCTAAACTTGGTCACTCGACTGTGGAGCTCTTATGAGGTGATGGACCCTAGTAGGTGGGGCTACTGGGAGGAAGTTAGATCACCTGAAGCATGCCCTCGAAGCAGGTTCTGGGACCCTGAGCATTTCCTGTCTCTGTCTTTGCTTCTCTGCTCTCTGAGGTTAACTCTTTGCCCTAGCACATATTCTGTTCCATGACACTTTGTATTGATGATACGCTCTGCCACAGGCCCCAAGACAAAGAAGTCAACTGACCATGGACTAAAACTGAGACAAAATCGGTCGTTCCTCCTTATTGCTGTCTATTTCTGGAATCTTGCTGCAGTAGTGGAAAAGAGAACATATCCCCCTAACCTATCTTGTGTGTCCATATGCTGCATTGACACTTACTTGAAGAAATTGGTTTGCTGTTGTTCAAAAATGCAGCATTTCAGCTTTGTTTTCCACTTAAGAAATGCCTGCAACTGGTAATTTCACACCTGCTGGATATTTCTCACACGTTCCTTGCCTCATTATTCACCCAGTCTTGACTTTCTGTCTGTCTCATGCATAAGATACATATCAAAGAGGGGATGAAGAGCTGGGTATTTACTACAGATATTCCTTGGTCCTGAGTACTCAAAATCTTTCAAAATGTTACCCTTTGAAAGAGCCCTTAATCTGAACACCTGATTCAAGAGAGCCTTCTATTGTTTGCCTTCTATTGTTCACTTATTAAAGTAGTTTCTGCAGGAATGCTGAGCTCCTGAGTCCCTCAAGTCCCTTTCTTCTCTGTCCCCTTGCAAGCTTGGAAACCACATCCTGATCCTCCTTAGCAATCCCTCAACTCTGCTTTCCCTCTGCACCGCACCATTGGTATTCTGCACATGTGCCATTTTAATCTCCTCGTAACTGGACTTCTTGGGGATTCTCAGTCTTTTTGTTTCCATTCCCTCTACCTACAGGTAGCAGTTGCCGGAAAATCGTTCATGGAACATTCCTGAGCTATCACACCTTTAGTGTCTAAAGTAGCACTGCATTGTGTGCATTCTTTTCATGTAACTTTGGCACAATCCCTTGTTTGTGAGGTCTGTTGATGTATTTGTGCACTGTCTTCGTGCTCCTGGAGATACAGTATTGCATTTGTATAAGCATCTCACACTTTTATCTGTTGAACTACCAAAAGATATATGTGCTCAGATTTGGTCGTTTGTGAAGAGTTCCACTCTAAGCACTATATATGTATTTGATTGTACATGAACATGTGTCTATTTCTTCAGTATTTGTTGAGCACTAGATCTCTTTTTCTTGGGAAGTGCCTGTTTATATTTTTTGTGTATTATTCTATTTGATGGCCACTTTTTTTGCTAATAAATAATAAAAAAGACTCCTTTATAGTTTCTTGGTATCTTCTCTAGCCAGTTGCGTGCACTCTAGATGCTCACCCCTATGTAACTTGCTATCTCTTGTTTGGTTAAAGGATATTTAAATTTTTAATGCAGTAACATTTGTTGGTCTTTTCCCTTATAGTTAGTTCTTTTTATATAGTTAAAGATATCCTTATAAAAGTTGTATAGTGTATATATTTTTTAATGTCAGTCTACTTGGAATTAATCTTTGTATGGTGTGAGGTAGGGTACTGTCACTATTCTAGAGGTGGTGTGACCTGGAAGAGTGGAGCCAATAATGAGGTGAACTAAAGTCTCATGCAATAGCCAAGTTTAGCATCAGACACTTTATACTCCAAGAGTTCAGAGGAATCATATAAGGAAAGCGTTCAATCACAAGGGCAAGTCGCACATGACTGACAAACCAAAAAACAAGTAACAGTTGCCAGTTGTAATGAATAATCTGGAATAAAACCACTCCTACCCAATATACCTGGGAGGGGAAAAACAGGTTCCAGGAAGAATTTCATGTTTTTGAAGAAAACTTGAGGTCTTCAAGTTTTCTCACAATCACGCAGAAATCTCCTCAAACAACTGCAATTTTGGACTCTGTTCTGACAGGGAATGAATTTTCTTTTAGTTTTTCACCCAATTTGGAATATCAATTCTGTGTTTTTCTATTTATTTACATATAGTTGTTACTGTAACACTTTAAAATACTATTTTTTTAATAAAAATATTTTTTATTATGAAGATAGTTGTAATTACTGTTTTTGAGACAGAATCTCACTATGGCTTGCCTACAAACTTATGATGTAGTTGAGGCTTACCTCAAACTCACTGAGATCCACCTACCTTTGCCTAGTACTATTAATCCTTCTGCAGCTTCAGACAGTTGTTTTGTGCTGCTAAACCATCTCACAAATCCTTAGAGGCATCCTTTGTAAGTAATGGGCTCTGAATTTCAGCCAAGTAAAAAGAAACAATGTGTTTTTAAGATGGCTCTCAGAATTGTAGGGCTGGCGTGTAGTCTGAAGACAGATTTGAATCCTAGCACCGTTTGTGAATGGATGCGTATGTGTTTCTCATAGAACACGTTAGTATGAATTAAAATTGCTAACACTTCTGGATTTCACGTGCCATATTTCCACAGTATGGAGGCTATTGCCATTCATGTTTCAAGTTTTCATCGACATGTTTATTTGTATCTTTACTTTTCTTTCTTTTTTTTGTCTCATGTAACCCAGGATGTCCTTGAACTTGTTAAGTTGCCAAGAGCTTAATTTACTGATCCTCCTTTTTCTGTATTCCAAGTGTTGGGATCATAGGCATAATTCAGCATGCCTAATTCATTGACATGTTTTGGAACAGGTTTCCACAAACAATGGCAGGTTCTATTGGAAAATGTGGCTGCTAAGGAAGAACATAAGAACTCCATGACAGCTTTGCCTCTGTGCACCTTACCCAGATCACATCAGACTAAGATTTTACCCTGTCTAAACTAGAAGCTTTGGTGAAGCTCTCCTGGTCATTCTGGCAAATGCCATTCTCAGCATCCAGGGTCCCCTGCGACTGCTGTGACTCAGTTATAGTTTTACTTCTACTAGGAATTCTGCTGCCAGTGTGGCTATGTGATACTGACAAAATTTAAATCTTGTGGAATTGGTGATATAGGAACAACATAATATTGAAATTTCCAAATACTTTGAAATGCTGCCTGTTGCATCATTATTAAGTAAAGAAGTGGTCACTAAAATTCTGGTTTTCCCAGATGAATCTGAGGCAACAGGATTGACACTCAGGGTTTTTCCACTCACTTATTTTATTTTGCTTTTGAAAAGAATTCTATATCATTTGAATGCTAAGAAATGTCAACAGTGGAGGTGTTTGTTACCATATCTTCATCATAACCTATCTGTTGTTGATTCAAAGGAAAGTAAGTTTGGGCTAACTTCAAGAATGTCATAGTCTATCAACTAAAATATATCCGATGATGTTTTTCTACCATAACCACAGTACACACAACCTCTTTTTACTTAGCTAATTTAATTGTCCTAAGTGAATTTTGAATTCTCCATGACAGATGTGATCAAGTCCAGAAGCTTTTGATATATCTTGTGATTCTGCTCAGCTGTAATATGGAAAAATACTGTCAGGAATGACAGTAATTGAGCTGGTTTGTTTCCTTTTTAAAGTTAGCAAGAAACAACCTCTAAAAAATGAAACTGGAATTTTTGGGTAGGGTTTAAGAAGTTTCCGAAAGCAGTGGCACATAACCAGAAGGCAACGTCACCTTTCTAGAAGAAGGCACAGCCAGAATCTCCACCCAATTTGACAGGAGGTTCAGGCAGCATGGGAAATTTTGCTGGGGAGTATGGAACACAAGGGTAAGATCTGCAGAAAGAAGTTCAGAGTTGGAAAGAAAAAGAGCATGGCTGGTGAGGATCTATTTGGTACTTGTTGTAGGAAAAGGAGAGGGTCCCTTGTTTTTCATCCCGACCGCCCTGCTAGCTTACACCTGAAATAACCACATAGAAATTGAATTAATTAAATTACTGCTTGGCCCATTACCTCTAGCCTCTTATTGGCTAGCTTTCACATCTTGATTTAACCAATTTCTAATAATCCGTATATCATCACGACGTCGTGGCTTACTGGGAAAGATTCATCATGTCTGACCTGGCAGCTCCATGGCAGTTCTTTCTGATCCTGCTTTCTTCCTCCCAGAATTCAGTGCTGTCTTCTACGCCTACCTAAGTTCTGCCCTATCAGGCCAAAGCAGTTTCTTTATTAATTAATCAATGAAAGCAACACACAAACAGAAGGACCTCCTATACCAGGTACTGTTGTTCCCCCGCCATCTTTGGTGTGCTTTCCTCCACTTTCGGGATTTTATATACTTTTCAGTAAGCATTGAAATATTCAGAAAGTTTTATTCAGATGTCTTCTCTTCCACTTCATGGAGAACCAGTGGTTCATTACTAGAGACACCCCTGTTTTAGACATGAATCAAGTAGAAACAGGCACAAATCATACATGCCTATAGATGGAAGTTTCTGTCCTGCCCAGTCTCGCAGCCATTCAGTCCCAAATAAGCAAACAGAGGCTATATTAATTATAAAATATTTGGCCTATTAGTTCAGGCTTATTATTAACTAACTCTTACAACTCAAATTAACCCACAATTCTTATCTATGTTTAGCCAAATGGCTTGGTAACTTTTCTCAGTAAGACATTCGCATCTTGCTTCCTCTGCATCTGGAGGTGACTGCATCTCTGCCTTTGCTGTTCCCAGAATTCTCTTAGTCTGGTTGCCCTGCCTATACTTCCTTCCTGGCTACTAGCCAATGTACCAATACAAGCATTATCCCAAAGCACATACTAATGGGTTAACATAAGATTGGTTGAAAGGGAGATCATGTTATCACCATATTTTAAGCATTTTTATGATTTTCATGCTTATGAACAACATTATGATTAAATGGATGCCTCCATTACCATCTCTTATTTCCTCCACTCTCTGAAGCCCTTCTTCCCAATTAGGTATCCTCCTAGTTTTAAATCATGTGTGTGTGTGTGTGTGTGTGTGTGTGTGTGTGTGTGTGTGTGAGTCTGTGTGTTTAATTACAGTTACTTATAGGACCATGGGCATAAAATTCTTTAGTTGGAGCATAGACAACTTACCAGTGTCCATAACACTGAAGAAGACAGCTTTCCTTCCCCTGGCCATCAGTAAGACAACCATTAACTGATAGGAGCACCTCAGAAAAAGGTGGGGAACTCATGAGGTCCTCTACAATGTGCTGTGTAACATCAACGGTCTCAATTTTGTGCAGGTCCAATGCAGGTAGCTGCAGCTGCTATGTGTCCATGATTACAATGACCATTTGGATCTAGAAGACAGCTTTCATTGTTCTCCCTATTCTTCAACTTCTTATATATGTACTTCCTTTCTACAATGCTCCCTTGTACATAGAGGGGCATATAGATATTTATACAAATTTAAATATAAATATAAAATACAGATATTTAGATGGAGTTTGATTGCATGCCCATTTAACAAAACATCAGTAGTAGATGGCTTTGCCCAGGGCCCATACCATGACCTCTTTGGCTATAGTTCCAGAGCCAGGCTTGGGTTATTCATTTCTGTAAATCAGAATCACTCTCAAAGCAGCAACGCCACTGCTGTTCCAGTAGGCACATCTTACCCAGAAAGTTGGTATTGTAGCATGCAGGGTCCCAGACTGGATAAGATCATAGACCTTATCTCTCCAGTAACCTGCAGAGCACTTTCCAGCACTGTGAAAGCTATCCAACAGGAAGGAAACTTCCAGCTCAATTTTAGCTTGTTTATCTGTCTGAAATCAAAGAGTTTGTCACTATCTTTAATAAGCAAGAAAATGAAGGATGAAGAGGGTTGTGCGATCATTTCTAATATCAGGAAGACAGCACCATGTTCTAGTTTGCCAGAGTCACTGTGGGAGACTATGCTCTAGCTATACCTCTGGTTCTGAGCCTTCCTAATGCTGAGACCCTCCAACACAGTTATTCATGTTGTAGTGGTCCCAATAATAAAATTATTCATTGATATTTCATAGCTGAAATTTTGCTAATGTTATGAATTATAATATAAATGTCTGAGATGCAGGATAGCTGATATGAACCTACATAGGGGTAGCAAACCAAAGGCTGAGAAACACTGAGCTATAGGGCTCTGTATGTCCTGAGCTGTTCAGAATGCTTTTCTTACTATGCCTCAAAGATTTATTTTAAAACTTATTTGCTTCATTTTAGTTTATGTTTGACTGCTTAGCTTGTGAGTATGGATAAATACCCCGGTGGTTGCAGAGGTCAGAATACGGTGTCAGAAACCCTGAAACTAGAGTTATAGATGGTTGTGAGCTACTATGTGGGTGCTGGGAAGCAAACTCAGGACTTCTGCCATAAGTATTCTTAACCACCAAGCCATCTCTTCAACTCCAATTGTTTATTTTATATTATCTATTTATTTTTATTATTTATTTTATGTGTATGAATATTTTGCCTGAATGTTTGTATGTTGGTGCACCTCACGTGTGTGGTGCTTCTGGAGGCCAGGACAGTGCATCAGATCCCCTGGGACTGGAGTTATAGACAATTGTGAGCTGCTGTGTGTATCCTGGAAATTGAACCTGAGTCCTCTGAAAAAGCAACCAGTGCTCTTAACTGCTGAGCCATCTCTCTAACTCCATATTTTGTTATTTTGAAATTATGTGTGTCTGTGTGTGGGTATGCATATGTGGGTGCAGGTACCAAATGGTTCCAGAAGAGGACTGGGGATCCGAAGAAGTTACAAGTGTTTGTGGGCCACTTGACATAGGTGCTGGGAACTAAACGTGGGTCCTCTGGAGGCACGTTAATCTCAGGACTTGGGCATAAAGAGACACTTTATAGTTCTTCATGAAAAGGGATCCACTTTTACTTTCATGTGGCTTCAAACTTGTAATTCCAAACTTTTCGTATTTTGAACCTGAGACAAATCTCAAAAGCAGAGAATGTCTAACACATGCAAAAGTGGAAATGACAGCAATATTAGCTTTCATTGATTGGTTTAGGTTGCTCTCAGATATTTTCTGCGTTGAATAAGAAAGCCAGAATCAAATCATACTTAAAGCAGGCAGTAATGCAGTTGGCCTGGGCCATTAATTTATCAATGATGGTTGTTACCATAATAATGTTCCCCTTGTTTTCTCATGTTCTGCATCAGTGTTGGAGTTGCCACTGATGGTGAACAGTTTTCTCTCTCTTCCCCCACAACACATATGCACACACACACACACACACATTAACTGAACTGCCTTCACTCTGGTGTTTGTGATCCATCTGTAATAATTAGGGATGGCTATTGTACTCTCTTAAAAGAACATGCTAATTTAGGAAAAAGCTTTTGTTTCCTTGCTAGTATCCATAGAAACTGGTCTGATTTTTCTTAAAACAAAAACAAAATAGCCATAGTAAAATACAGGAGAGTTTCTGTGCTCCTTGTCCTTTTGCTTGTTTCTGTTTGTAGTTTCCCTAAACTGACTCTAATGCTAACTTACCTAATATGAAGCTCTCATTCACTTGAAGGACTATGCACAATGTCGCTACCATCCCTTTTTCAGCCTCCATGTGTGGCTTGATGATTTTTTTTCCATGCCCTTTATACGTTTGGCTAATTGACAGTAATTCTGTGGCATGGCTTTGACCGGGGAGAGCTGTTGTGGTAGCCAAGGCCCTCTTGCAATCTGGAGGCAGAGGAATTGGCAGGAAGCAGTGGGAAGGCGATTCAGATTGCAACCTTTTACGGAAAGTGTGAATACACACTATAGGTCATCCAAAGGGTATTCAGGTTCGGAAAGAACGGCGAATAAGGAAGTTTACTAAAGGTTCTTGTCTCAAGAAACCCTAGTTAGATTAAAACTTGTTTTTATTTCCTTTTGCACTAATGAAAGCTACAGTACAGCCAGCCTTGAGGCTCCTATCTGCCCTAGCTATGCCAGACCCGACTCTAACAGGGTTTAACTTTGGGAGATCAGCACCTCTTGTCTGTTAGTCACCGCCATTTCCTGGTTTCAGTCTCTTTTAAGTGAATGCTCCCTCTTACCACCAGACGTCTTTTCTTGTGCCTTTGTGCCTACACACCCAGCCATGAGTTTTGGTGGGCTGTGGGTGGCCTCCTCCTTTCGATTGAGCGACTTCATAGGAGCCCAGCTGTTCTCTGTCAAGGGTTTTCTCTTTTATTAGTCTCAGAAGGCAGGACTGGCAGGGTGCAGCATGTTGGTACAAGATCCCAGCTGTTGTAATTGAGCCCTTGGACTCTCTGATCATTTGAAACTTGAAGAACAATTTGATCTCATCATAGCATTTGTTTCTGTTGGTTCATTTGGTTGGTTTTGTGTATCTTACAGTACCATGATCACTGTAAAACAGAAAAACAGTATGGAGAAAAATCACAGTTGGATGTGCTTTTCAATGTTTTTTGGTAGGGGGAATTTAAGAACTGCATAAAATGTTAATTAATGAGGATGCAGATAAATCTGTCTGGGCTTTATTTGGTAAACAGCCTAAGCAACCTGAGCAAAATTTATTCACATTTTTAAATGTAGCATGATAAGAAAGCCTTTCTCAGAGTCCCATTGAGTGTGGTGTGGAATTGAAAGGAATTGGTGCTGCTTAATTAAAATGAAAATTGCAGCCAAGACCAGATTCTGTTTAAAAAGTATTTTGCTCTTTAATGTATTTATATTTTTATGAGTTATTTGGGTGATTCTATAGGACAGGAACTCTGCCAAGCTGGCCAGCTATGGAATAATAGAATCAAACACTTAAAGCAATGAAAATACCCACTTTCACTTCATTGTGGAAGACTGAAAGACAAGAACATACATCATAACCTACATTTATATTTAAGAAATGTAACTTATTTAAAACAGGGAACCTTGCGGGAAATGCTTGGTTGGGACTGAGTCATTACCCAGTTAAAAATAACCTTTCCCGGTCATGGCGCTTTGTTTGCTGCAGTGAAATAAGTTTATTTCAGCAGAATGAAGCCATTATTAGCTTGGCAGAGTCCACTTGTCAGAATTTTATGGAGCAGAACACCGTTTGGCTGGGAAATTCAATAAATACTGTAATGTGAGAGGAGTTAAACTCCAAGGGCTGAAGGGGCAAAGAGTGGGGGATTTGTTGCTAACTCATAGTTTTACACCTTGAGCAGAGCATTGGGATAGATGATGAGTTATCATTAGCGGTCAGGTGCACAACCTTTTGTGAGTTGCTGAGGAGCCAGGAAGTGTGAGTAAAATAAAAACCTTAAGGTGCATTAAGAGGTATAGCCCCTTTGGAGTGACAGATTCATGAGTTTTTCATTTTTTGAAGTCAATGTCTTCCTTACCTGCTGTCTTGTCCTATCTTAGGACGTCTAGAGCATTCGAGTAGAGTTGAAAATCATGTGACAGTCTCATTCAGTCATCAAAGCACCACTGTGATATTGAAATGGACCTGAGTCATTTGTCTTCTCAACACCATAAAACCCCAGACCATTGGCTGCTCTTAAGTGAGGACTGGCTCGCTTCATGTTTAGTGAATCTGTTAGCATGGCAGAGGACTTAATCCTTATCTCTGTCAGTGCCACCCTAGGCAACTTCTGTAACTTCAGCAAGCCTTGGTTTCTTTATCTGCAAAATAGTGCTACTAATAGTATTTACCCTACAGACTTACTTGAAGGTAAAAATGAAATGACACGCATAGGTTTAGCACATCTATCTAGCAAATTAAGCATAACTACTTAATATCTCTCAGTTGAAAGCATCAGTCACTTTCATATACTTAGAGACCTTACTAAGATGAAAAGGCCCTAACTTGCTGGGAGATAAACAGCAAGCATTGTGTTTTATGCCATTTCCTGACAGTATGCCATTATCCATTGACTTCTGAGTGTCAATGCATGAATGTACTTTGTTGTCTACCAATTAACAATCATTTTATAGGCACTTATTTGGGTTCTGATTTTAAGATTAATCACCTTATGGACATTTACATTTGTTTTATGATTGATAAGTCTCTTCAGTAATTATTTAATATTCCAATTTTGTTGATATGCTGTAATTTATTTGATCTTGTAGGCTGTTGAAGTTGCAACAGCACTGTAATCTTTAGAAATGGATAGGGAAGTTTTTTCCAGATGTAGATAAATATATAAGGTTTGGAGAAGAAAGTTATTTTGAAGTAGAATGTTACTGTGTACCTGTTTGAGATTTTTATTACTACTTATATTTTTTAATATGAAGAAGACATATAAATTGTGTTTTCATGAATCTGTCTCTGTCCTGAGACAGGCTAGACAGTCCTTTCATAGGAATTACTGAAAAGGATGTGTTAGGTGTATTATAGCTAGGCTTTTGAAGAAATTGGGGTTACACAATTCCATTTATGCAGGTGAAAAAGTTCAAGAGATCTGTTATACAACATGGTGACAGTAGTTAATAAGAGTGCATTCTATATCTGAGAACTGCTAAGGAAGTAGATTCTTAAATGTTCTTATTGCAAAACACTGATAAGCATGTGAAGCAATAGATAAACATGGTAATTTTTTATCCATTCTATAGTATGTACACATTTAAAAATGTTTTGCACATCCATATTATATAGATATTATTTGTATTCTTTGTTACAAAAGAAAAATAAGAACATTTGCTGCAAATGCCCAACTTTTACATTGCCTGACTGGAATCTCTTACAGAAGTATTGTTGGTCAGCTCCACTGCATCTGTATCCACTGGGTAATGATGTAGACCGAAGCCTTTCACTTTATCAGAATTATTTGGACTTTGAAGACAGAGTCCACCATGCTCCTCCAGGAAGGTTGCTCAGTGTAGGGTGTGAGGAGTCCAACCTCCTCACAGATTCTGCATAGGCTGATTAAGAGCCTACGGATTCATTTAATTGTAAAACTTTCCCGGAGTCCATTATTGTAGAATATGAATGCTGTGCACCATGTAACCTTAAGAATTTAGGAAACAATTGGAAAGTAGCGTTTGGCAATTCTGTGCTTTCATTACTGCGCTGCATTACATACTTTTCCTGTTTTCTCATATTAATGGTTGCCGACTCATTTTTATGACCTTCCTTTTCATCAAAAATATTTTGACTAATCTTTTCCCTAGGGAGGGTGCAAGTCTCCTGACCTTGTCTCCTCTTTTACTTAATACCTTTATCTCCTCAGGGTATTTTCTTTGAGACTGATAATTTAAACTAATATGGATTAAGAGACTCCTGCACCTCAGGCTTCAGACGCAGCCTCTAAGCCTTCTAGAGGAATCACCAAAGTCAATTAAAGAGCGGCCTCTGGACTCCCAAGATTCTTCAGATCTACAGTGCACTTCTTGACAGCTGATGGTCAGCTGCTGGCAATAAATTGTATTTCTCGTGCCATTCCTTCCATCTGAAGGTGTACCAAGGCAGAGCGTATTTGGAGTCATAAATTGTAGAGTCTCATTCTCGGGGATGTCAAAGAATGACGGGGAAGGAAGGAAGCGGCTACCTTTCTTGGCACTGTCCCGTGGAATTCTGCTGTAATCACAGCTAAGCGGAGCAGAGGATTCCTTCCCGGAGTAATGGCTCCCGGGGGGCATTTTCCTCGGGAGCATGTTAATTTATGCCTACAATATCTGCCCAAGCTGATCAGTAACAAGTCCGAGATGTGCACAGCCGAGCACCAGGGAGACTGCGATCAAATTTATCTCAGTAATCGCCACGAGTCTTACCATTGCCAAGCTTATCTTGATGTGATCTCCCTTAGTTGGGCACAAAGGAAGTGAGTTACAAGGATTCTTGTTTCTGTTTCTGATCTCAGTCATTTGAGGAACATAATATACTGAGCTTTACAGATCACACATGATAATTAATACTCATTCAAGAGGTATCATTCAAATCTTTTGAACATCCTCGTGATTCATTCTAGGAGTCTTCCCAATTGAGAACCTGTGGCACCCCTGTGACTCAGAAGTAGTGTTAAGTTGCTCAGATAGAAAATTAAAGCACTTTAGCTTGGCAGAAACTGCTCGGAACATTTTCTTTTTATTTCTGCAGATATGTTCAAATGAAAGCGTTAATCCTCTGGCTGTCTGAGTCGGACAGTTTGCTGTCAAAACTCCTTCAGGAGATTCTGACCAGATTATGAACTGCCGTAAAACAACAGTGTTTGATTTTTTTGCATATCTTTCTATTGTGCCCAGGAACATAATGTGTGAGCAAATATATCTCCTTGGCCTGCTGACTGCAACATTCACAAAACCCCAGGATTTGGCTGGGTTTTTGGAACGCCAGCCTGAGGCACAGAAGCTTGTTTACAGTGCTGATTAAAAGGCAAGCTTGAAATGACTGAGGAGATGGTGGTATTTCTAGCTGTGTGTGTGTGTGTGTGTGTGTGTGTGTGTGTGTGAGAGAGAGAGAGAGAG
>LOJH01001478.1:23712-44448 GCA_001685095.1 Ellobius talpinus
AGAGAGAGAGAGAGAGAGAGAGAGAGAGAGAGAGAGAGAGAGAGAACATAGAAGCAAACTAGTTTTAATCATGGCTATTAGTTAGAATTTTGTCAACCTGACACCAGCTAGCATCGTCTAGTAAGAGGGAATGTCAGTTGAAGAATTGTCTCCATTAGAGTGGCCTGTACGCAAGTCTATAGGCATTTCTTGATTATCAATTAGTATTGATGTGGGAGGGTTCAGCCGGCTATGGAAGGTGCAATCCCTGCATAGATGGCCCCGCGAAAGCAAAAGCAGGCTGAGCAAGCTATGAAGGTCAAGCCAGAAAGCAGTGCTTCTCTATGGCCTCTGCTTCAGGTCCTGCCTCTTGGTTCCTCCTTGAGTTTCTGCCCTAGCTTCCCTCAGTGAAGGACTGTGACCTGAAGGCTGTTAGCTGAAATGAAACCTTTCTTCTCAAAGTTACATTTGATCATTTTCATTATCATGGCAATAGAAAACAAATTAGAACAATATCCGAACTCATTCATGGTTTACCGACTTGTTCTTGTATCTTAATTTTTATCCTTAAAAATGGGATAAAGGGAATTGGCCCTAGATTTCTATGCATTCTTTTTAGGTTAAAAAAAGAAGAAGGAGAACAACAGCAAATATCTACCCCCCAAATTTAAGACAAACCAAGAAACTTCTCTAAGAGATAAGAGAAATCATTAAAATAGCATTTCTTCCACTGTAAATATTCACAGAGTAGATCACAGAGTAGACATTTTAATACCAAGGGATAGTGTCAGAAGGAAACCTGTTTCTGCTGTCAATTCCAGTGAGTGGTGGAGACACATTGTACCCATCACATTAGCAGTTTGTCAGCTTTTCACCACTCTCGAAAGTTAAGAAATCCATCGTGGATCTACAAACACCATTATTGTCTACCACCTAGGCCAGATCACATCATAGCCTGTGGAAGTTCAATAAATCTTGATTGACAGCATTGTGTATTCTAAAATTCAGGTTGGAGCTCACTTGTGAGCTCTTAACCTCCCTCCCAGCTCCTATGGTGCTTTTGGAATTCCCATTTAGTTCTCAGTACTACTAATATTTACAGCACAGAAACACTCTGAGGAAGCTGAACAGGCACAAATAAATAGTGAATGAGTAAGGGGAGAATTTCTAAGTGAATTCAGACAAATACTAGATGCAGAAACGTGTCTTAGTACTTAGACATTATAACATAAACGACTCTGTACCTTTAGCAATTTCCCTTTGATATTACATGTTTAAATAGGTTAAATATTTCAGTGATTACATAATATATTCTTGGGCCATTCATAAATCATTGAAAACAGTTGGAAGTATGTTAACACAGAAATTAGGTGATTTCTCTGGAAGCAGCATTTTCCCTGCCTACTGTTTGCACAAACACCTCTGAGGCATGGTTGCACATCATTGTTATGTCGCAGTACTGCCGAGCCGGAGTGACATTAGACTTAGTTGCGATTCGAAATATTAGTCCCTTGCATACCATTGAGCAACTGTCTGATTCCTTGACTGTCATTTTCCTTATGCCTTACTTAAAAGGAAAACTTGGTTCTTTTGTTTCTATGATTATTACAATCTGTAAATTGCACGCAGATTTTCATCATTTTTCTTTTAATAAAAGGCCTTAGATTTTATCTTTATGTTATTAATGTGAGAGAAATCATTAATAAATTCTTGCAAGCAGAAGTATTATGTAATATAGATTAGGTAGTTGTATCATTTTTCATTTTTAACTGGGCATCTGCTCGTTTATAGCTAATGTACTCCTCTTTTAAAATTAATATTATTGTTGAAACCCCTGAATCTCATTATTGTTAGCTGTATGTGACTGCGTTGAGAGCCTCCACTGGGACATGGGCAATCTTCCTTTAGCCACATTCCCTAATAAAAGTGACTTTTCCTCCGTCAGAGCTATTAGCTGTCAATGGCTTCTCAGATAGGGATGGGCCTAGTCTCAGGTAAGGAAGGGGCTATGGGAACCCTTTTCTTATCCATGCTAGATTTTTGGCTGGCTTAATCCACAGGCAAGCAATTACAACTCTCGAGTGTTGATATGTGTAGCAGCTATGTCATACCATGAAGACAGCATTTCCTAGCTTCCCTCCCTGTTCCAGCTCTTACCTTCTTTCAGCCTACGTTTCTTCAGTGCTTCTGAATCCCGGGTTGGAGGATATTGATATAGATGGCCTACCTATGGATGAGCACTCAGAATTGCTAATTCTTAGCACTTCAACTAACCTGCAAGAAAGAATCTTCTTGACCAACCTTGATAACAGTACAAATTCATAGTATAAATGTAAAAAGTTAGAAGGCTACTTGACATTTGTGAAACAGTTCTAGTTTATCGCCTTCTGAGGCTTACAATCTCTCCAGTCATGGACTTTTGACAAGGTTTATAGTACTTCACAAGAAATTCCTCCTGTAGATATGCCTCAGATCTACTCAGAAAGCCACTGGTTACCCCTACAACTGTAGATCTTGCCTGGTGGGCCCGTGTTTTACCATTCAGAGTCAAGCATTGTGTTATCCCATTGATGTCTTTTCTCCTCCAGCAGCCAACATGGTACATTTTAGCGCTGTGAAAGTTAGTCGACAGAGAGAGGGTTTCCTGAGATTTCTTCATGTACTGTAGCAAAATATGTAGTATCTTCAGCAATAGAGTTTTTGCCATTTACTTATGGTGGGCAATCAAGAACAATAGCAATAACCTGCCTTATTTTGACTGCTTTTGGGTCTTCCCACCCAGTAACTCATAGGAGATATCCTGTGCCTAGCACTGAGATTTTCATTTAATAACCCATGTTATCCTGGAAACAACATTGTTCACCCTCTGTTCAAACTTTCCCATATATAATTATGTATATACAATACATATATATGGGAGATTTTAGTTTACTGTGCATTTTAGTTGTTTTTAGAAATTGAGGTATAATAGTTTTGTTCCATATTACATAGTTATTTGAGGAATTTGTGAGATATGGTCTTCTTGACCCTTTGAGATACAACAATTCAGGTTCCTTGTAAAAAAAAGTGAACAGAAGAATTTCCTTTCTACTTAGTTAATGTGTTTTCTTTGAGATGGGAAAGATATACGCAAAAGGGGCCTTTTCCCCCTTTTTTAGTAATTCAAGACCATGCTCTTAATGGCTTTCAGCTGGGATGCACAGTGTGTCATCAAGTCAGTTTTACAGACAGCGGAGAGTTGGGACTCACACCAGGTGTTGGAGCTGGAGAAGTTTGCAGCACAGCTTCATCAGCTGAAATGAGGAACAAACACCCAAACCCAACTGCCTTTTTTTTTTTCATTTTCACCATTACAAAATAGAACAAAATTCTAATAAATGTGTTTTTGTAGGCAGTTTTCTGTAAGACATTAGTGTCGTTTCAAGCAGTGTGGGAAATATTTTCCCTAAATATCTTATATAGACATTATTTCAATTTAGTTTGACTTAATGATATTATCTCTTCCTCTTTTTTGAAACATAGAGTGAAAAGGTAGCTATTAGATTATGCTAGAACGAAACACAATATTTTCTTTTTCCACCCAGAGTAAGAATTTTCGGTGTGGTCCAGCCTTTTATCTACTAAGGTAGCTCTGTTGCTGGACTATTTCATTGTTTGTTTGTTTGTTTGTTTGTTTTGTTTATTTGTTTTTGTCTCAGCAGAGGTAGAAGATCATGGAAATATTGTGTTTACAGTATTTGTACACAGCTGAGGAAATGATGCTTAGAGAGGCAGAAGCATGCTTTCCAGTATCATAGAACTGAAAGTCTTGCTCCTGGGTTTAAGGACTAAGACTTTGGACCTTTTCTTTGTAGCATAATCTTATCAGATGTTGTAGTAGCTAATTGCTCCTGTATAGGAACTGTATCCAGCACTGACGCATTTATACAACACATTCTATCTTATAGTCCTGTCAGTTACACATACAAGAACAGGTATGCTCCATGAGGCATTGTCAAGATGTCTTTAGAGCCGAAGCCGTCTCACGACCTAACTGAGAGATACTGGCTTCTAGACTCACTCATTTGACTCTTGGTCAAATTAAGCTTCTGGGTCATTTATGTGGTTGCCACGACTGAAGGATTCTTCAGTATCTGCAACTTCTTAGAACCTGTCTAATCCTCAGGCTATGCAAAGCTAGTATGAGAGACACTGAGAGAAAGGAAGAGAATGGGGGACAGAAAAAGAGGGATGGGCTCATATGATCTGATCTGTGTGCCAGAGAAGTTGCAAGGTCTAGTCCTCATTTGTAGTTGAGGTTTGTTTCATTTTGGGATGGAGAGTATGAAATATTTTATAAATACCTCTGTAAGTGCATGTGTGTGTGTAACATATACACATGAGTGTGCTAGTACATGCACAGGTGTGCACAAGCAGAGGCCAGAGAATTCCTAGTACTTTTCTTTGTTATTTTCTGCCTTATTATCTTGAGACAGGACCTGCTACTGACCAAGACCCTTGTCTTTTTGTCTTGGGTGGCTCACTAGCGGATTCCCAGAATCTACTAGTCTCTGCTTGTCACTGCTTGGGTTAGAGGATGCTGGGCTCTCTACTGCTTTTACGCATTGCTCCATCTTCTCAGCCCATGGACGTGTCTTGAAGTTACTATTATGTGTTTATATCCTGCTGAGAATCTAGAAATAGCAAAAGTCATATATTAGCTCAAAGAAAATTTTCCTTTTTACTTCCTGGTATTAAAAGGAAGTTGATAACATTGTGTCAAACTGAACAACTGAAATATAGTTTTAAGATTAATATGTAGCACAACAATATGCTAGAGGCTACTTGGTTTATAAACAGGTGACATCCGCAGACAAAGTTTCAACTTGTGTATCCTCATGTCCAGTCATGAAAGGTGTTTAGTAATTACTTGATTACACATTAACCTATGCTTCAACTGAACCCTATTCCACCAAAAGGACCATTATTTTGAGTATTCCATAATGGTTGATATTTTAGTGCCAGACTCATGATCCCTAAAATATTAATGCCTACATTCCAGATGTTTTTAATCTCTAAACTGCCAGGGTGTTACTGGGAACATAAGGTAAATGCCTTGAAGCAAAACAATAATGTGTTTTTAATGAAGAGGACTTTGTGTGTTGCTGAAATCGGAATCAAGAGGTTCCCTCTCTTGCAAATCGCCTTGCATGCCACTCTTTGTAGGGGAACATATGGCTCAGACTGCAGTGAAATATGTAAAATAGGGAGAAGGAGAAAAGAGATCCTGCTCCATGCATGTGTCATGTCTAATGTAAGTCCATGGTGCATAGAGGATGAAAGATTAAGTGCAGCCATGAAATAACCTTAGGAAATCAAGGCTCCTTCATGGGTCTTAAACGCTGCAAATGGTTTCACATTTTCAAGTAATTAACACTCCCTTCACTTTTAATATTTACATTTCCTTATGAAGAAACAATCTCCCAATAATTCTTAATGAAAGCCTGAAATGGTGATATTTAGAAAGCATTAGCTTTCTGGAAATAAATTACCAGGGGAAATAGTTTAGTCTTAAATTTTCCATATTTAATATGCTATCAAGAAGAAATAAAAAATAGAAAATGTCTTTTATGAAATATATATGGTTATTTGTCTTTGTGCGTGTGACCTCATTATTAATTTTTGATTGATAATGTGAATGTTCCCTTGTAGAAAATACTGTCCTCCAAGATAAGAAAAATTTAAAAACAGTTACGGTTATTTCTTTTTAAATACTTTTGGTTCAGCTATGCTATCTCTTATTTTCCGGAAGGAAATGTTATTCAAAACAATGTGTTATAATCTTATGCATACATTATACACATGAAGTGGTCTGTAATTATTGTTACTATTTGCAGTGAGATTGTTTATGGTAGACTTGGTTGGCTCTACTTGCCTCTGTGCTAAGAGGTGGCAGTGAGAGAATCATTTTCTCCAGATATTACCTCCTTTGAAGCCATTTTGGCAGACAATCCAGGAAGTCTGATTGATGACACTCCTGAAATGGCTTAGTAAGGGGGTGTGGCTCCTGAGCACTCAGCCTCAGGTTGACTACTAACCTGGAGGAGGGTACGTACCTGGATGTTTTGGTGCCAAGTTGGCAGGTGCTTCCTCCTCACCTGTAGAAGAGAATGGGCCATGTGCAGGTTAGGACCCCTGTTTCATGGTACTCTGTGCTTTTATCTCACCACTGGGAGGCCAGCTTTTGGGAGGAAGCACTGAATTGGATCACTCATCTATATAACTGTTCTCATAAAAATTTCTCCTTGCAATAAAGAGAGACATTTTTCCTATGGGTTAACTGGAAGAAAAGAGGTGGAGAAAGTGCTTTTAATTTCAAGGGTCAGAAGTTAAGAGAAAGCCCATAAATATCTCCCTCCGGAGCACTCACTTTGTGCACTAGGCCATGAGTATAGAGAAAGGGTTTCTTCTGAAGGTGCCCACTTCTCTGGTGACAGGATGCGTTTGTCTGGCTGTTGCCTCCCTCTTCACAGGATTTTGCCGAGGAGCAAGGTTTTGATTTAAGGGTGTATCTTAGGAAACCTTTAGAAATTAGGTTAAATTAAAAAAATAATAAAGGGTGTATATTAAACCCTATCAAAAATGGAATCCTTCCCCTGTGGTTTACGCACATCATGAAGCTGGTATTTGCAGTTTCATTAATATAAATCCAACAAAACTAATGTTTATTTATGATCTTTATGTGAAAAAAACTCCCAAAAGCTAGCCAAGTTTTATGATTCAGACAAGAATCCCCAATGTTTCAAGAAAGATGAGATACGTCCGATACAGTTCCACACCAAGAGTGGTTACTGAGGACTATACTGACACAATTCCGAGTGGAAACCTTCCTGTAATGGTTGCTAACATTGCACACATGGGGATTCTCAGGCAATTCGTGCATATGCCCCCTGCATGTCTTTAGCTTAGACGCTGGAACAGACAGGCTTTCGTTTTCTAATCTCTTCTCACAGTTTCTCCCCAATAGCTATTTTTAATGCACCTAAATTTGGCATCTAAGTTTACTTGACCATCTGTGGTTCATGTGTTGATGTTGCCTGAGGGAATTTGGTTTACAGCTCACCAGAGAAGAAAGGGATAATGGACTGTGTTTCTACTCTTAGGCTTCTTTGCAAGTGTAGTTAAAGTAGAATTTAATAATTTCATCGTTGTTCACTGTGGTGACAGAATCTGTGCCCATTGTGAGGATTCTCTCGTAGCATCCACCATCACTCTACTCCTTTCTTTCCTCGGCCCTGTATCTTTTAGTTTATCTTCCTTGGACCAGGGTTATTATTCACAGTGTGACCACACTATAAAATTCTCTGTGCCAGTGGGATTTCCAGTCCATAATTAGCTGTATCTTTTAGGACTGTAGTATTTTGCAGGATGTTTTTGATGGATCTGAGTTCTTTTAACCTTTGCTCTCTGCTTTCAGCTGCAGCTTAGGCTGTAAAACCCGTGGAAGAGCCTCTGTGCTTAGCCTTTTCTTACTTGGATTGCCCTCTCCACCAATAGTTATCTCAAAGAGGAATAGATTGGGATATGTAGTTTCATGAAAAGAGCCATTCAAGGAGATTTTATAATTGATTATAGAATAAGAAGGCTTTCTATTCTAACATTTCTAGCGTATTTCTTAGTTGACTACTACTGCTCTTGATAGTTTATTCTTATGCTGGAGTGTCTTGGTCTCTTTTTATAGCTATAGTATTACAAGTTATTTCCTTTCCTGCTGTTGCTTGGCAGGCACCTAGATGCCTTGTTGGCATAACCTGGGCTATATCTACTTCCATTTAGGAAGAGTTGTTAGCTGAGCTTTTATATGGCTGCTTTTTAGGCACAGAAATGTCATCAGCTTGCCTATTTTAAATTTTCTTACATTTATCTTTATCTCACAATTAGGAAAGAAGAGATGCTTAAAACATTGCTGTCATAGCTCCTTCAAATTATATTTCAGTGAAAACCACTATTAGAGAATAGATGATTAATTTATTAGGTAAAATATAAGATCCACTTTATATGTGCTGGATAGAGTCCTCTAGAACCAAAGTGGAAATAATTCAGTCATCAAAATCCACAATCAAGAATACACAGGGAGAGAAGGTGGTGTAGCTTGCGGAGTCTGCACAAAGTCAGAGTGAACTCCTACCACCACAAAAGCAAAGCAAACAAACGATTCCTAACCTTAATCTATGTTCTAGTTCTACTTGTATCGACTCACAATAGTAATAAAAGACTTCTCTTAGCAGGAAGCAGTGGCACTAAGGATAACTATCTAAAACGCATGTTTTCTCTGAATTCATGTGACTATCAAAGTATGTACTATTGTTACAAGTCAAAGTGATACCTTCCCTTGCTAGACCAGGGAAATACTTCACAGACAGGGGAGAGAGAGGAAGAAAGAGGGGAGCGAGGAGAGACGGAATGTATGTGTGGACACTGAGTCTGTCTCAGTTTCTGCATATTGGAACCAGAGAATGCAAAAGACTGCTTACAGAAATAGAAAACATTTCGATGTGATGGGGAGAAATTAGGAAGAAAGGGATGAAATCGCATTCTTGTTATTTTTAACTAGAATATTCAATTTAAAACAAACACTTATTTAAACCTAGTCAGCAGCAAAAGAAAAAATGAAGTAATAAGGGAAAAAACAAAGCCCAAAATATCGAATATTAATGTCACTCACCTTTATCTCTTATTTAGATATAGGGAGTTAAACTATTATTTTTGCATAAGTTAATATGTACAATCATTTATACTTTATACATACACATATAAGTAAGAAATGTGTTTTAATTCTAAGCATTTCTTTTTATTTTATTTCATTTATATTTTAATAAACAAAGTTTGCCTCAAGTTCAAAGAGTAAAACAGCCACATTTGTCAGCCTTACAGACCAGGTTGCAATAACATACACCTTCAATCCCACTACCCAACATAGTTTGCCATAGAAACTGGGCAGTGCGTACCTGTAACCCCAGTGGTGCAATCCTTTAATCCCAACCCTAGAGAGGATTATAAAACAGGAAGAGACAGCTCTCAGTCTCAATCTCAATCTGAGATTCCTGGAGGCAAGACTGCCCTTTTTGGACTGAGGTTGAGGTAAGAGCCAGTGCCTGGCTGTTTTGCTTTTCTAACCTTCAGGTCAAACCCCAATTTCTCTCTGAGTTTTTATTAGTCGCGCTTCAGTAGTTAGTACATCTAGGCTGCTGTAGTCTTTCCTACATCCCTGTGCTCACTCTATTGAATCCAGACACTGAGATTACAGGAAGGTCATGCCTTGACTCAAGAAGGTTACTGTCCATCAGGTAACAATAAACACACCTTAAAGTTCAGATCTGAAAATATTCAGACAGTCACCTCACAGGTAGTGACCAATAAGGGACCCAGGTGTTTTAGTTTCGTTTCCATTGCTGTGGCAAAATAGTCCCATAAAAACTTTAGGGGAGAAAGAATTGCTTTGGTTTGCAATTCCAGAGAGATACAAGCCACCAGTCAGGGAGGACATGGTGGCAGGAGTAGGAAGCTGATTGGTTACATTGTATCCACTCTCAAGAATATTGGGCCAAGCTATGAATGCACAGAGCCCACACCCAGTGACATACTTCATCCAGTATGTCTCCTAAAGGTTTCATAGCCTTCCCAAGGAGCACCACCAACTGACAACCAAGTTTTCAAATACTTGAGCTATGGGGGTTTCTTCTTATTCAAACCACAGCAGGGTAAACTTTGGCCGTGTATCTTTTTACACATAGTATCTGCATAAGTCTTTAGGAATTAAACAATGGTGTATGAGAATAAAAACACTGGCATGATGCCATGAATCCATGTTTCAGCTGAAGAGAAAAATTGTTCTGAGACTGAGGAAGAAAAGACGCAGTGCTCTTTGGGGGAAGATTTATTACAGTGACCAGGAGAGAACGTTGAACAGATGTTTTCCTTCCTGACCAGGAAGCAGAAAGATAGATGGTTATAAAACAGCAGAACGACATGGGTATCAGGGAGAGGTGGGATAAAAAAAATACTGGAGTGATTGGAAAGGGGGTTTGATGAGGAATAGAAGGAATTTGGAGAGAATGAAGGAAGACAGAGGCAAATTCGAGAACTCACTGGTATGTAACTGAGGAAACGTGACAGTGCAAAAAACTGTGACTCAAAGGGCATATTGTCAGATGCCCTGGGGTGTAGACAGTCACACAACACAGTGAAAACAGTGAGGAGATGACGGAAAAAAACCCAGCCCCAGATTCCAGGCCCAACAATTAAAACATATCACCATGGTCTTAACTCTCCTGATTGAGTGGTTGAAAAAGGCTGTTGCTGCCTCAGGAAAATTAATTTAGAAGGAGATTCCTGATTATGACATATATTTATTTATGTCTTTCCTACTGTCTTACAAGTATTTTGAGAAAAAAATAAAAACCATTATTGAAATCTAAACTTATATTTAGTCCATTAAAATTTAATGAAATATTAGATAAATATAATTTCTGAGTATTATTACATTTAATATTAGATTGAAAATATACTGAGCTTTTAAAAAATTCATTTTTTTAAATACGGGTGTATGTGTGTATCCTTGTGAGAATGTGCATGTGTGTGCGGGTGCCCATGCTCTCTATTGGGAGTCTTGGAAACTGAATTGTGGTCCTCTGCAAGACCAGTATGTGCTCTTAACGAAGGAGCCATCTCTTTAATCCCCAAATGAAGTTTTATTTTGCATTTGTTGATGGCTAGGGATGTTTGTAATGTTTTTTAGTTGCTTCTCAGCCATTTCTATTTTGTCTTTTGAGAACTCTACTTAGTTCTATGCCCCAATTTAAATTGGGTTTTTCTTGTTTAATTTTCTGAACACATTGTTTATTCTGGATAATAACCCTCTGTCAGATGTGTAATTAGTAAGAAATTTCTCCCTTTCTGTAGCCTGCATCTTTACTTGATTGATGGTGTCCATAGCTATACAGAAGCGTTTTAGTTTCATGAGGTCCCATTTATTAATTGTTGTTTTTAGCACCTGTACTATTCTCCTGTTCATAACTCTTTCCCCATGCTAGTGAGTTCAGTTATATTTCCTACTTTCTTCTATATCAGGTTCAGGTCTATTGTTGAGGTCCTTGATCTACTTGGTGTTAATTTTTGTGCAGGTGAGAGACAGGGATGGAATTTTATTTTTCCACATGTAACTAACTATTCAGTCTGACCAGTACCACTGTCAACAAAAGAAAACCTTTTCTCCAATGTGTATTGTCATCTTCTTCATAAGGGTTTATATATGTGCATCCTCAGTTATTCTATTGATCAACGAGTCTATTTTAATACCAGGATTATGGTGTTTTCGTTACTGTAGTTCTATAATATGACTTGAAATCTGGGATGGTGATCCTTCAGGGAGATTTCCTTTTTGCTGCTTTTACAATCCTATGTCTTTTGCATTTTCCTATGAAATTTAAGATTTTTTTTCCAATTTCTGTGGAGGATTGAGTTAGAATTTTGATGGGGATTTATCGAATCTGTAGATTTTGCAGTATTAATTCTACCAATCATGAGCAAGGGAAGTCTTTCCATCTTTGGGAATCTTCATCTTCTTTTGTTCAGTGTCTTAAAGTTTCATCATACAAATATTTTCACTTTTTAGTTAGATTTATTCTAAGATAGTAGATCGTGAAGCAATTATAAATTGTATTGTTTTCTTAATGTCCTTTCTTGTGTGTTTGTGATTTGTATATAAGACTAATACTTATCTTTACATAATAAAATTCTATGCTACTATGTTGCTGAATATATTTTTGGTGGTAGGAGTTTTCTAATGGACTTCTTGTTAATGTGTAGAATCATCATCTGCAAATAAAGATAATTTGATTTCTGCATTTACTATCTGCTTTCCCTTATTCTCTTCATTAGTCTTGTTTCTCCAGATCAGATGTCAAGTAGTGTATTTGACAGGAGGGAGGAGAGTGGACATGTTTGCTTTGCTGATGATTTTAGTGGAAATGCTTGCTTTTTCTTTGCATTTATGATGATGGTGTTTGTGGGCTTCCTTTCTGTTCAGGTTTATTCCCTTTTCCCTAATCTCATATATAGATGATGCATTTTATTAAAGGCCTTTTTTGCATGTAAGATTTTATTAACTTTTAAAAAATCACGTGTTTGTGTGCATGTACACACTGCATGTATGGATTCAGAAGAATCTGCTTCCACCATGTAGGAACTGGACATCCACCTCAGGCTGTCAGGTGATAAGTGTCATTTACTACCTCCTGAGTATCTTGCCAGCCCCAAGATGTCATTAGCTTGGAAATAGTGTGAAGTTTCTAAGGAAGAGAGAATGTTCCATTTTGCTAGCTATTGCAATTATAAACAATCAATATAGGTTTACTGTCTGGATTTTTTGTTTACTTATTTTTAATCAAATATGTGTAGTTTCACATATAATTCATAATAATTTTTAAGAGCCAGAATATTGTCAGGAAGCCTGTGGGTTGGCATTCAGCATAAAGTGAATACGTCAAAATATTCAACCTGATTTAATAGGTTGTGTATGTAGATTTATTGTTATTTTTACCAAAATGAAAGTAATAATTTCATCTTTTATAAAGATTGTTTATATTAGTTCGATTTTAGGCTTTAATAACACCAGAAACATAAACATTATAGACCTATAGAAAATTATTCTGTCCTTGCGTAGCTGGTGGCTGTGCATGGTAATTTTTGAATTTAAGTTAATTTAGTATTTGCCTATATTCATCAGTTTTCTGTAGCTGCTTCCACAGAATACCACACACTGGGTGATTTAAGTGACAGAATCTTATTGTCTGGGCTCAAGGGACATATAGGTGGTATTAATGTCAGCTGGCCACAAATTAAAACCATCTGAGTAGGGATAGTCACTAGAGAAGTGTGCCCATTGCTTCGGTTGCTGTTGGAAGACCCACTTGATCGTGGGCGGTACCTTCTGACAGCATCTTATGGAAAGGAGATTTCAGAGGGAGGTTCCTGGAACCTTTCGCGGGCTGCTGGCTTGGCCTTCCCTTTTTGAGTCTTTCTGATTTGTTGTCCTGCTGATTCCTTCCCTGAGAGTAGTTTCCTAAGCTTTCCATCAGGGAATGAAACTTGCAGTTCTCCCAAAACTTTCTGGGCGTCTGGTCCCAAATTACGACTGTTGAGGTAATCTGCCCAGTAGACTGAGTGTCTGCCTGCTGTCCACCATGAGACAGCTCTTCTGGGATTCTTAGAATGTTGAGGTACCCAGTGTGTTTGGAATCTCAGGTGCGACTCTGCTGTTGCCACTATTTTAAAGCTTATTTAAGAAAAGAACCCCTGTCCTCCGGCTCCCACCCACCCTTGGCTCGGTTCTTCTGGAAAACCCTTCCTAAATCAAAACAACTCAAAGAGTGAGTACATTATTTCTAGAACTGAGGAAGGAGTCCACTTCCATCCTTTCCCCTTTACTGAGTAGATGAACACTCGTCCCATGGGTCTTCTCATGCGCTGCCAACTTTGTTTGCTCTTTAGATAGCTGTGCCAAACGGTCCTCTTCTTGTGAAATATTAAGGTCCAGGAAACCCTAATAATTCATTTTAACTTAGTTAACTCTTCGAAGACCCCCATCTCTTAGTAAGACCTACTCCTGAGGTATCAGGGGTCAAACAAATTAGGGCTACATTTCACATTTCAATAGTCCTGTGATTCTTGTCTTTTGTCTCAGTGATCGTTTAGGGAGCCAGGAAGGATTTGCAGTTAGAAAAGACATAGTTGAAAAGTGCTTGTGCTGAGCCTTTTAGAGAAATGCTGGTTACTTCTCTGGCCCTCAGTTTTCTTATCTGAACAGCGAGATATATCTTTTATGGGGATCTCTTTGTGAGATCAATTAGCTTTAAGGTAGACAACCCTATGTTTTATTAAACTTACTTGAAATCGAAGTCCTGTGTCATGCCAGTTTTAAATGTTTCAGAAGGTGGTTTTTCTTGTCTCATTCTCTGAGACAGAAAATGAATGCCTTGCAGAAGCACAGCCTCAATAATGTTAAATGAGCTTCATAAGTATTAACTGTTAAGCCAAAAAAGGCTTTTCTGAATGCATTTTCTCACTTGTAATATTGTTGGTCATTCTTTTGTGTTGTTACTTTTTGTGGCATCCCGAAATCTATATGAATTCAATTAAGAAATGCTCCAGGATATTTTTTTTTTCTTCAACAGTATAGTGAGGTTTTGGATCCACAGGTCAATAGCCTTTTTTTTCTCTTTCTTTCTTTTTTTTCAAATGACATCACATACCATGCTAAAGTGTAATTTTCATATTACATGTATTGCTGACTCCTTTCAACCTGAGCTCCCAGAAAAATTGAGGCTTAATGCCCTGAGGCAGCTGTAATGTATGATGAATTAGCTTCCATCCTGTGCATCTAGAATGGTTCTAGCATTGTGTCAGCCTTGGGAGAATTAAAAAGTGACACTCAAATCAAACAGGGCAGTAACTATCTCATAGAACTCTGTTTGAGAAAGTAGAATGAATTTTACCTTAGATTTATTGACAAGGGACTGATATTTCTCTAAAAAAAAAAACCCTGTTGCATCATTGATTTGAATGCGCTTTGTTTTCTCACTGATGTTGAGGCAGAGAGGAGGCAGTGGCTGTTTGGTTTCACACAGATGGACTTTGCAGCATGACAGTGTCAGCAACTGTGTCTAGAGCCTTCCAGAAACGGATAATGACAAGGTGAGGAGAGCTCCCTTCAGCCTAAGCAGCTGTCTACTCCTGGAGGATGACAACTCCAAATTACATGGCAGGTGCCAGGTGGTCTTCAAAGACACCAATCCTAGAAAACTCAGAAGTGTGGAATACCATATGTGGCAAATGGATTACAGTTTCATCACAATTGTGGATGTAACTTGAATGTATTTATATTGTGATTTATTATTTTCTCTAGCATTCGCGCATTGTGTTTTTTTTTCTTTCAGTAGGAGGGTTAGTTTTAGGTAAGTGTTTAGGTAAGAGATGCAAGTTTCTCTGTAAGCTGAAGGAACCAGGAGTTCCTAACTTCAGTTCTGTCCCCAATTTTTCCTGTTGATGGTTTGAGATTTGCTTCCTCGTATGATAAAACTATTGCATATATATGGCAAACTTACTAGTTTCTGCAAATGTTTTGCATGTTTTAATTTCTGATTTTTGCTTTTATACTTGAAATGCCTTCTGTGTTCTCAAATCAAGATTCTACATATTCGTCAACATCTTTGTCAAATGTTTTTAGTTTATTAAGAGCTTTCCTGACCTTTTAAATTGTATTTTCTACCTCCACATACATACCATTTTTATTATTCCATCCATGTTTACTGTTGTGACTTGCTAATATTATGTGCTTATATATTCCAAACTAAGGAAACTCATTAGTAGTATTTCCTAGGCTTAATCATTCTTGTTTCTGGCATATTAACCTTAAAATATGAGGTCTACAGAGTTGACCTTCAGTGAGTACATGTATACATTCTTTAGAACTACATATAACTCTACAGTTTAGCATTAAACAAGCTTCTTAAAACTCTTTGTTTCTTATCTAAAATTTGTACTAGGTTTGTTCATTTAGAAATATTGTGTGCTGGTAGGCATGTGCCTTTGTGCACATCTGAAAATCAGAGGACAAGTTTTAGCAGTGTGTGTGGCTGCATGTGTACTTTGCACACATGTGTGCATGAGAGAGAATTCCAAATGTTATTATTTCCTCCTCTGCAACATTCAACATATTTATTATTCGTTTGCATGTGTTAGCATATAGTTTACTTCCTCTTAGTTTTCATATATTAATTTCATATTGTGCCTCTTTGCTGATTGTATATCAGTTCTGAGTATTTTCTTGTGGAGGCTCTTGGGTTTCTTTCCTATAGCATCAGATTATCTATGTCAGGATTCTGTACCTTCACAGCCTGTTTTAACGCCTTTGATTTCCTGTTTTCTTATTGCTTCACTATTATTCCCTGCAGTATCGTGAATAAGAATGCTGAGTGTATGTGTCTTTGTTTCTGATTTTATTGGAAATGTTTTGTTACCTCCCTTTTACTTTAATGTTAACTCTAGGTTTGTTGTCTATTGCCTTTGCTTTTATTTTGTTCAGATATGTTTCTTTAGTTTCAAGTATCTTTAGGACTTTTGTCATGAAGGGATGTGGGATACTGTTGAAAGTTTATTTTGAATCTATTGATTATGTGATGTTTCCCCTTGAGTCCATTTATGTAATTTTGTTTTTAAGATTTTTGAATTCTACTCTAATTTCTTAGATAATTTTTTAGATTTCTGATAGTATAATATTGACTTATTATTAGTAATTAAATTTTCTAAAATTATTTAGGAGTTAATTAGATAGATAGATATTGATAAGCAGTTCTTAAAAACTACTAATTTGCCGGGCAGTGGTGGCACATCCCTTTAATCTCAGCACTCAGTAGGCAGAGACAGGCAGGTCTCTATGAGTTAAAGGCCAGCCTGATCTACAAAGCGAGTTCCAGGGCAAACTCCAAAGTTATATAGAGAAACGCTGTCTTGAAAAACAAAGAAAAAACAAACAAAACACTACTAATTTTTCACATTAGAAGTTTCAAATTTTGATTGATAGAGTTGTTTGGTGTATGGATGTGCCCCTGTTTATTCAATCTAGTATTGATAGACATTTTAATGTTTTTTGGTTTGTACCATTAAGAAATAATGACATCTATTACTTTGGGTTATAAACTAAATATCTTAGTTATGGTTTTCTATTGCTGTGAAGAGATACGATGACCATGGCAACTCTTTTAATGTAAATCATTTAATTGTGGTGGCTCACTTACAGTTTTAGAGATTGAGTCCATTATCATCATGAGAGAAAGCATGGCAGCATGCGGCTAGGCATGGTGCTGGAACTGAGAGTCCTGCATCTTGCTGGCTGCAGGAAGCCAACTGAGTCACTGTGTGGCATTCTAAGCAGAGGAACCCTCAAAGCCCTCCCCCACAGTGACAGACCTTCTCCAACAAGCCATACTCCAACAAAGCTACACCTCCTTATAGTACCACTCCGTGCAAGACTATGGGGACCAATAACATTTAAATGATCACACTTAACAATGAAATTAGTATTAGCTTTACTTGCTAACACAGAAGCTGTTCTTCAAGGTTTTGCTAATTTATACTTCTAGCAGCAAGGACATGAGTATATGTGTTTTCTGCGCCTAGGTAACAGTCAGTACTGTTTGAATTCTGGTTTTAATTATCCTTTTGGTTGTGTGGTGACTGTTTTCATTGCTATACTTTGCATTTCCCCAGGGACTAATAGTCATGCTCTCAGTAGCCATTAAGATAATGTCTGTTATGGAATGCTTATTCTTTTGTCTCTACTGCCTACCCCTAAAAGAAACATGTGCCTTCCCTGTCCAGGACAGCAACCAACATGTGGTGGGCATATGTCTTGAAAATATTTCTACTCTGTGGATGCCCTTTTTAAAAGGATACCTTTGATGAACAGATATTTTTTACCTTTATTGAATTGTAATTTATCAGTTGTTATCATTTTGCTTTTTATTCACAAACATTGGCTAGCTTAAGGAGAAATGTATTCTGTATTATTTTTCATAAATTATGATTTATCCTTTGTATTTCTGTATCTTACCCACAGATATGTGATGTGAAGTAAGGGACCAACATTTATTTTCATTTGTACAGATGCCCATTTGTTCAAGTACCACTGATTCAAAAATTACCCTTTCACTTTACCAAAGGATGTAGTTGAGTGTACATCACTGCCTGATCCATTCGGCCCTATTCCCTGACTTTATATTATATTGTGCTTCTCCTTAAACCAATACTTCCTCATAATGAATCTCTCAAACTATGGGCATATTACAATCATTCCTTTAAGTCATTTTCAGTTTGTTACTAACATCATAATTTATGTTTGTGAATCTTGTTAATTTTTATTTCATTGATTTATTGATCAGTTATATTTTCTGACACTGTTTTAAGTATTTTTTAAATTGTGAGCTTGTAGGTGTTTTTTGTCATTGACTTTGTGTTCATTATCTTTCTAAACTTGTTGATTAATTTCAGCTGTGATTGTGTGGCCTCATTTTTAATGTGTCTTCATCACTAGTTGTCTTGATTTGCTCTGGTCCAAGCAGACATATCTAACATGCTGCTCGATGATACTGGCCTTTGGAACTCCTGCTGTAGAAATGTCATTCCTTTAAAAATCTTGAGTCAAAATGATCCTACTTTTAGACTAGTAACACAACCTGAATGGTGGGATTTTTTTTCCATGGTCAGAAACCTCTTGAGGAAAATAGCATTTAAAGTTATGCTAAGCATTTCCTGTCAATGCCATGTGGTGAGATCAATTGAGAGCTCAGATGCATCCATTGCTTCAGCTAGACCGCCAGGACAGAGCAGCATGAATGTGGTTTTGCTCCGTGGCTAAAGATATGTGAGGACAGTTTCACTGTGTCTGAGGTAGGAGACAGAAAATATTCAGAGCTAAAAGAAATAGCAGAGAGGTCTCAGTGAGTTCCAAGTTACTGGCTTAAACATCTTAAAGCTAGCAGCGGTAATTTTGTTAGCTGACTGCTATCAGAAGGCCCAATGAATTAACATGGACCTATCAGGAGCTGTTTGCCTTAGCTGACAAAATAGACCAAAGAAAACGCACTGATTTATCTTTGTTTTATTGTGGATAAAGTAAAAAGAACAAAACAAAATAAACACTTGCTGCTCTTAGCGTTTGCCATGTAGCATTCTAAATCTTAGTAAACACACTATCTGTGTGTTTGCCTTCCTAACTCAATGAATTTGTTCTGCTAGCCTGTACTGCAATGGTTGCTCATACTCAGCACATCTTGACTGGATCTTCTGGAGACACTGACTGCTCTTAGATACTGTTGGGTGGCTGATCTTTCTCTCTCAATGTCTCTTCCCCCACACGTTACCTGGGACTGTCTACATGGGAGTAGTGGTTGGATTCCCTCAGAAAAGCACTTGGAAAGTCTTTTGGGGAGTTTTTGAGCACAGGACTTAGTTTCCTAAGTCACAGGGTTATTTCTATTTCTTTATCTTCCCAAAGGCTTGTGACAAGACCTTCCCAGGGACAGAGGACCTCATTTGGAAAGCAGACTAGCAATTGTGACAAGACCATCCCAGAGACAGAGGACCTCATTTGGAAAGCACTCTAGTAATTGACTCACAGCTGCACCTCCTTTCTAAATCTTAAAAAAAGTTGTTTTTTTAAGTATTGGAAAAGTCTAGTTTTCTAATTTTCTGAATTCCAGTTTATTATTGGATATAGGCATCAATGCTGTCATTACAAGGTTTCAAAACATAAAAACGAAAACAAAATGATTCTTTGATCTATAAAACTGTAGAAACCTAAAACCATTTTAAGTGTAGAAAGCCTTTCCGGAATCAGAGATATAAAAGTTTGACCACAGAGGCCTGATCTGCCCACCGCTTCTTTGTACATGAAAGCTTGCTTCTTTCCATTGGCGCTTTTCAGGACACAAATGAGAACTAACATCAGGAACTTTGTTTTTCAAGTAAAAATTCTACAGTGTGTTAAACTTCTCCATGGGAGATTACAGGGAGTGAAAAAATAAATAAATGTGTGGCTGTGGGAGAAACAGACAAGGCTGATCCACTCCTTGGAAAGCAGCACATGATTTCTGATAGCCTGAAGGGGACTTGGAGAGGAGGCAACTGAACAGTGAATCTGGGAGGTTCCATGGCTTAATAGACTCTACAGTAGACCATGTGACTGTGTCTGCGTATGTGACTTAGAAGCTGAGCAGCCCCTGGCAGGCCAGTGCCTCCATACCTGGCCACTGGGAAGACGATCTAAATAATCTAAATGTAAAATAGAGTTTCTCCTGCACACCTAAAAGCTTTAGAATGTCCTTATAGGCATTTTGAATGACATCCAGTCTCTCCACTGTGGCTATCACTCCCTTTGTGATCTGGGCTCACTTTGCTTTCCCAGCCTGCTAGGCCATTCTCTACCAAGGGCATCCGACTCTACTATATGACCTTGGGTCTGCCTCTGAGCCTCTGTCTGGGCAGTATGTCTTTCAGCCAGCAATATTCACCAGTTTTTCTTTCATGTTCAAGTTTATCTGCCATTTCTTCAGGGCCCTTTCTGGGTAAATCACCTGTCTAAACTTCTGTTCACAGCTCATATTCTCTCTGTTTAATTTTCCTTACATTGATTACCAGATACATCTCTTTTCCTTTTGTCTTGTCTTACCTTTGGGGGTTCTGGGTCCCTACCATGCTAAGATAGCTGCTATCACACGCTCCACTCCTTTTTATATTGCTTGTTTGCTCCTGTTTGTGCACAGTACTGTGCGCCAGCATCAGAGACCTCACTGTCCTGGGAACTGGTGCATGACTCTTGCATCAGTCGATTCCTGCCTTGTATTCAATTTTTTTTAAACAAAAGAACAAAAATGGCCATTTTTAAAACAAAACCCAGTTTGTGGGTAGTTTAGTGTTGATGACTTATACGGATAAGAAAGGGACTTTGTTTGAAATCGCAGACAATACAAATGTCTTTTTATCCTGTGCATTACCTCATTTTGACATTGGCTACTGCATAGACACAGAGCCTTTTAGTTGACATGTTAAGCATTTGAATCCAGAAAGGGAATGGTAGACAGCAGTGCAAATGTTCATTTTTGTCCATGATCATCTATCTATCTATCTATCTATCTATCTATCTATCTATCTATCTATCTA
>LOJH01001478.1:44533-64761 GCA_001685095.1 Ellobius talpinus
CTAACTATCTATCTGTCTAAATCCAAGCTGTATGGTGTCTATGGCAGCAGGTTCCACCTACTTATTTTGTGGCTTATAACAATATATAGAGACTTTATATTTCTAATTTTAAGATCACATGTAAAAATTTCTAATTGTTAGTATATTAAAAATAAGGTGTCACTTATAATTTCATATATATTTTTTAATTTAACACATCAATCCCAGTTCTCTTTTCCTCCCCTCATACAAGTCCCCCCACCTTCCACTTACTCCCCCATCTGCTCCTCAGAGAGGGAATAGTCTCCCGTGGGGAGTTAACAAAGTCTGTCCCATTATTGAATTGAGGCCTTACCAAGCCCCTCCCTCCTGTGTCTAGACTGAGCAAGGTATCTCTCCATAGGAAGTGGGCTCCTAACAGCCAGTTCATGTGCTAGGGATAGATTCTGAACCCATTGCCTATGGCCTCATAAACTGCCCAATCCACCCACTGTCCTCTGAAATCAGGGGATCTCATTCGGTCCTATGCAGCTGTCAATCTGGAGTTGGTGAGCTCTCTCTAGTTCAGGTCAGGTTTTTCTGTGGGTTTTACCATCATGTTCTTGGGGAGAAACCTGGTACTAGGGAAATTCCTAAGAATACATAAGGATGACCCCAGATAAAACTCTAAGCAGTAGTGGAGAGGGAGAATGAACTGGCCTTCCCCTATAATCAGATGGAGGACTACCGTAATTGTTATCATAGAACCTTCATGAAGTAACTGCTGGAGGCAGATGCAGAGATCCACAGCTAACCACTAGACCAAGCTCCCAACGTCCGCTTGCTGAGAGGGAGGAGCGATGATATTTCGTATCTAGTTTGAACATATTGTGTTTGTAAGTGCATTATAGGTATCATTATTATTCTATGGGATGTGTGCACTAAAGTCACAAGTTTTAAAATGCCCAAATCCACTTGTAAAGGGTAGTTTTGACAGTAGTGAGACTTGTAGCTGGAATAAGTGGCTTTTCAGAATTTCAGAGAGCTAATATGATTGTCCTTTGCGCTAATATTGGGAAATATTAGAGAAAATAGTATCAAAAATGATTCTGCAGTATAAAAATTATTCAGACCACAAAAGGAAGGAATGTTACACAGAATGTGGCACTTAAATTTGGGGTTTGATCACCAAATAAATGATAAGTAGGTATTCCATTCCCACTCCATAACTGCACAGCTGTGAGTAGCACCCTTTCTACCACGCTCCCCATATTTGTTTCTGTTTCCTCTCTGCCTTCTCAGCCTGTTGGCCAGTGGGGTTGGAACCTTGAATCCCATCATGGAGTTTGATTGAAGTTTCATGGACAGTTCTTTTTCTTTTAGTTATGTGGCTATTCATTTTACAACTGGCATCTCGAAAGTTTGGTACTGAGAAAGTTACTGCATCTCATTCATTAGCATGCTTCTAATGACTCGTTTTTTGATATCTGTACTGTGTACTTCATTGAAAGATTTTATTGAAGCATAATAAAAGTAATGATATTTTACAAAGCCTTGTTTTTGTGGAGGTCTTGATATGCTTTTTCAAAGAGAGTTTTCGGGAAAATATTTTTATCATTGCTTGTCTGACACATCTGTCTGTGGGAAATGCATAGTATTTTATTGCTGTGGGAAATTTTAGTGCTTTATTATCAAATAACTTTATAATTCCAACTGCTTTTGAGAAACAGCCATTGAGTGTCTTTACTTTTTCTTTCAATGTGGCCATATTGCCCGCAGCAGCTTTTCACTAAAGTGCATTTGATCTGGCATCTTTCCTCTTGGGTATGCGACCTATGTATTTGTGTGAAATTTGCCTCTTGACCCACCTGTCTTCCTCATTAGCCAGCTTGTATCCCTGCTAAATAAAACTCTAAATATAAAACAATACATAAAAATTACTTGATGGTAATATGTAAAATGGGTGTCCCTTGAGATATATGCATTTTATTTCTTTGGCTATTTTATCTATTTCTGCTTAATTGTTTCTCCTAAGCACATGTTCTAAGCTCTTTCCGTCTAAGGTAGGCATGTGTGTAATGATGGGCCATTCTTTAACCAGAAAACTCTGATCCATTGGAGGGTCTTTGCTTCTGGAGTGACCTTTTACTGGCAAAGTCTTAGTAGGTCTAGGCCCAGGACCTGTGTGCAAATTTATTCAGTAGGTCTTTCTATCTTCCCTTTAAGGTTGCTTTCATCCCCTTCTGTGCAACTGCCAGAAGCATGCTTTCTTCTGTTCAGAATTAGTGCAACCCCATCTAAGCTAGCTGCCTCTATTATGAGAGAGGATAGAAACAGATGCTTTGCTACTAAGAAAGCATGTGCTCATAGATCCTCTGAGGTTCCATTACATCCTTCTTGATTATTTATTGTCTGTTAGGGAGGTTGCTAATGAAGATGATGTATCTTTTTTTTTATTTTTACCTCTCTGTGGTGTCACTGAAATGAAGAAGTAATAAAGAGCAAAACAAATATGGTGTAATAATGAGATAAATGTTCAGGAAAGGGGAGGGCAGCAGCTGAATTTCTGATTAAGAGTTTTCCTCCACATCGTCTTTACTCGCGTCTGTTTCTCTTAGTGGCCATTTATTTGGGATTTACTAGGGATTCCTCTACGACCTGCATTCTCAGATTCTAGAGAGATCAAACATGCATCAAAACATCACTGGGGAACCAGACATATGCGATTCCACTTTCCCAGCCTGCCCTGATGGCCGTTTTATATGTAGTCCTTAAAAAAATCTCTCATTGCAACTGAGTCCTTTCTGCCTGAGAGCTGCACTGCTACATGAGGGCGAGGAGGCCTCTCTTCAAGGACGCCATCAGTGCCATGTGTGCTTAATTCCACTGATCTGCTATTTTATTTAATGACAGCATTCATGAACCCAGTCCTGCAGGCTGCATTTTCCATGCATCAACTCAATTTTCATTTTTCTTGAGGACAATAAGGGAAATTTGGGTGCAATCCATAATCCTGTGGATAGAACTTCTAAATATGTTTTAATCCACTGTTAAAACCATACAGAAAACACTTTAAATTTTGTGGTTTTATAACTGTTCTACAAATAAGTCTTGAAATTCCCATTTCTACCATTCATTTTTCACAAGTTGTCTTAGTGTTTCCTAGCTTTGTTGACATTTTGCCTGGGTTGTTCTTTGCTGTAGGATTTTCCTATGTATATATGCATATGTATAATATATTTTATATAAGTATGTATATATATACATACTTATATAAAATGCCTCTTACACACCATTCACAGCCCTTCATTTATGTTGTCACTGCAGAGAATCCTGCCAGATATTCTCAGGAAAGAAGGCAACACCACTCTCATTTGAAAGCCGTTGTCCAGAGGTTTGATACAAACTCTAGCTGTAAATACAACAAACAGAAGTAGGATAAATTAGTTTCCTTTGAGTGCTAATAATAAAATGTTTAAAATGATTGCATGGGACAAGGTGGATGGATCAATTGACCAAGTACCTCAATTTAATCCCCAGTGCTGCCTGGTTATAACTCTATTCCTGTAGAGGCATAGAGAGTCTGATTCCTGAGACTTGCTGGCTGGCCTGCATAGCCTTTTTGGTGAGCTACAGGTTAATAAGCATCCTGGTTTTGAGAAGACAAGCTGGATGACACTTGAGCAATGATACTGAAGAAAATGACACTTGTGGTTGACCTATGGGCTGTACATGCACACATACATGGGCATGTAATCCCAGCATACATGGGCATTAGTGCCCAACACACATTTGTACATCCACATGAACACACACAAATAAAATGATTGAAGAGGCATGGATATTTTGGTTTATGCCTATAAACTCACAACTTAGGCAGGATAATTTTCAAATGTTTGAGGACAGTGTAGGTTATAGAGTGGCTTCTAAGCTATTCTGGACTAGAATAAAACCTTGTTTCAGACCACACACACATACACACACACACACGAGGTTGGGAGGAGAGAGGGAGAGAGAGAGAGAGAGAGAGAGAGATTGACTGAAAGACCTGTTATTTTATTTAAAATTAATATTAAGGAAAAGAAGACCAGTGCTAAAGTACTCAGTTTTATTGGTTGGGTAAAAACACTGCAAGATAAATTTTTTAATAGTTGCTTTTATAGTAAATTGTACATTAGCAAATTTTATTCCAAGTTTTAATTGATAGAAATTTAAAAATTACTCATAGTGCATTCTTAAAGTTATGTCGATGCAAAGAAAAATTGCAAGCATTCAAAAGAAACCTTTTGCATTTTAAGATTATGAAAAAACTCATTATAATGAGTTACAAATCATGGGTTTTCATTGATTAGATATGCAGAAACATTTTTCATTGATTAGAAATGCACAGAGACATTAAAACAATGCTCTATGTGCTTTTGTTAGGTGGGAAGCGGCTGACTTGAATTTCTGTGTCTTGTGAAAAAAATGAGTCTCTTACTTTCATACGGACTGTTTCAAAGGAGAAAACAAAGAGCAGACTCCCCACATCCTGTTTAGTAGACATATTTGATCACCTGCACTGTCTGTTTCTCCTAGATTGCTGAACATTAGGTAGGTATGGTGGTACACAGTACTCACTGAAGGAAATGGCCCACCTCTAATGAACCCATCCTTATGGGCAGTTATAGGGTATAGACATCCAGGTGGAGAGGGCTTGTTTCTTCCTGTGTCAGTCACTGTCTGCTTCTCTTGACACAAAAGACACTGGGCTAAGGTTAACAATGCCATTCCTGAATGGGGCTAACATTTCTGTGTGCAAACACTGGGAACTTAGATGACATAAAGCTTCGATTGATAACTGTTAACTTTCCTCTTTATGTATAAGATTAAAATATAAAAATCTTTTAAGTGTGAGTGATTTGGGGCTTTAATTTACTCCTTAGTACTGTCAAAACCCTTTTGAATTTCTTTTTCGCAAATAACAATTGCTTATCCACCCGGAATGCAATATTAATATAGAGCATCTGCCCCAAATAAAATGATTAATGCTCATAAATGCATCTCAATTTTTCTAATTGTTATGAACACATATTTAAAATGATTTTTAAAAACCTTCGATTTTCCATTTGTTGTATGGTTATGGGAAAAAATGCAGTTTTAAATTGCCTTTAAGGTTTTTTCTCCTGAAAAGATTTACTTGAATCAACCAGGCCTGAGTATTTTATTTAGAGTCATTTATTCATTTTTTGCCTTTTTATTTGTTTTTTATGGCTTTTTGACATTTAAGAATAATTAGTATGGTGGCTTCTGGAATGATGTATTTAAGAATATGTTTTCTGTGTCCCTCATAGACATTATTTGTGTACAGCTATTACATAAAATCAATTCAGGACATAAGTTATTTCATGCAATGGATGGAGATCTTTTTGGCCGGAAGGTCCCTTTCCAGTTATTATCCCACAGTAGTGTTTTCAGTAGTGAAAAATACTGTAAAGTAGGAAGTTTAACTGTAGAAGGAGGTTTTTCTGTCCCTCCTGGCCCAGCAGGTGCTTTTATATTATTCACTCAGAGGCTTATATTACTTATAAATATTTGGCCGATGGCTCAGGCTTATTACTAGCTAGCTCTTACATTTAAATTAAACCAAATTTCTTATCTATGATTTGCTATGTGGTTTGTGGCTCGTTATCTTATTTTTTACATGTCTTGCTTTCTTGGTGACTGGCTGGCATCTCCCAGATTCTCCCCTTCTCCTGTATCTCCGCTTGAATTTCCCATCTTGCTATATCCTGCTTTGCCATAGGCCAAGTTAGCTTTATTTATCAACCAGTGAGAGCAACACATATTTCCAGTGTACAGAAAGACATTCCATAGCATCTGAAAATATGTATTTGTGGGATATTGAGCTGCATTTTGATACACTGGTACAGTGTTTAATAATCAACTTAGAAGAGTTAGCATTTCTACCTACTTAGTGTCTTGCATTTCCTTATGCTGGCAATAGTCCACTTGGTCCTTCTATCTGGGTTGATAAGAACAATAAATTGTACTATTCTGTAGAACTAGGGCTTATTCTGCCTCTGTAACTCTTTTTTGTGCTTATGTAAGCAGCCTTTCTCATCCCAATCAAGTGGCAGTTGTCTTTCTGTTCTTGCCTTATTGCATTTAACATGATAACCTTTGGCCTCATCCATGTTGCCATAAATAAGAGAATAAGAGGATTTTATTATTTTTATAATAACATTCCACTTTAAATAATGTTCTAATCTGTTTATATACTATATTTTATAAAAATATACCCATCAGTGGGCATTTCTAACTGATTGTTTATATTAGTTTTCTATACTCCTGCGATAAATGTGGGTGTGCAGATATCTTTTATATACCGCGGCCCTTCTTCAAATATATATTCACAGTCTATGTCTGGATCATGTGGTAGTTCTGTCAGCCTATGTTTTGATTCTTTTTTTAAATTTAATAAAAGGTCAGGTTTATTCACAGGCATATTTTTGATTCCCTCTTTCTGACTACCATAGTTACTATGTCCTAGCATAATATTTCAGACATATTTAAAACCAAACAGAGGGTGAATTTTTATCTTTAACATCCCAGGAGGTAGTTTAAAGGACATGTTCTCTGCAGTGGGACCTGGGCAAAATTTTTGAAACACAGGCAGATACATTTTTTAATTTATTTTTTATTTAAAATATAGCTAGATGGCAACTGTTACAGAAATAAAGCAAGATGGACAATTTCACCAAGTGTTTAAATAAGATTTTAAAGAGACCTCCTCCAGTGTGCAGGATCTTATGTAGTCTCCTCAGCAGTCATCAAGAAGCAGTTCTTCACATAAGTGATGCACTTGGCCTCTACTCTGGGAAGTGACCTGCCTTTTTCATTACTTGCTTCATTTTTCCTTTAACGTCTTCTATAGAACAGGACCACTTTGTGTTTTAGAAGATTTTCCTTGCCTTTTGAAAGAATCTTGAAAAACCAGGCTACAGTTCACAACCCAGAGAACCTATACAACAAAGAGGACTCTAAGAGAGACATACATGGATCTACATAGGAAGGAGGAAAAGACAAGATCTCCTGCGTAAATTGGGAGTATAGAGGCTACGAGAGAGGGGAGGAGAGAGGGAAGGAATGTAGGTGAAGGGAGAAAAATGTATAGCACACGAAAAACAATAAAAAAGAGTGACAAAGCTAAAAAAAAGGAAAGGAAAAGAATCTTGAGATTTTGATCTTGGTGAGGGTGACTTGGATTCTTTTCCATTTTGCTTTTTTGTGCAGTTTTTATCTGGAATATCTTCTATAAATATAGTCACTGGAGCTTTCTCATAGGTTTCTGACTCATCAGAATCATCATCATCTTTCTCATTCATCATCATCTTCATATTGTCATTATCATCATTATCATCATCGGTGAGTTTTGCTTATTTTTATGAACCCCTGTTCCCACTTTCAGGGCAGATGACTTTCCAGATATAGTTAAGAGTTTTCTGTATTCTTCTTTTTGATTTTTCAATAGCTTATCTTCCTCTATAACTTCTAGGTGCTGTCCAGTAAAATGCATAATCCTTAAACCATGTTTCAACCTTATGACCAGAGGTGATGTTGTTTCAAATCCCTAGGGGAAACCATTGGCTGTGCAGACATTTTCAAGGTTGTCCATAATTCCTAGCCTATACCTCAGTGACATCCAGTTCATCTTTTGCCTAATTGACCATTTTAATGATAAGAGGTGTAATAGTTGCTCTTCTTCATCATGTTGTCTTCCTTAAAGTAATCATCTCTGCTTTGATTTTAGTTTATAAGATAAAAGATAGTTCTGAGACCTTGTTATTGAATACAGAATCTTCTGTGGGATGTTTGCACACATTTCAGTAAGAGAGAAGCCAGATTGAGTTTCCTGTTTTTCATGATACTCCTCTTGTTAAACTTTTGTTAGTGTTGTCTTTGGAGAAATTCCTCTTCAGATCATTTCTCATTTGCATTACCAGGGGTTCTCTCAAGGAATAGATCTGATACAATGAGGAAATTAATTGTGTGTGTGTGTTTTATTAGAGTGACTTATAAGCTGTGATCCCACTAGAGAGGACAATTGCAACACCAGTAATTGTTCAATCCATGAAACTGGACGTCTCTGTTGTCCCAATATGGTGCTGGAAACTGGAAGATTCATAGAAAGCTGCTTGTCTTAAGTCTGTGTTGAAATCCCAAAGGAGTAGGTTCTAATGCCAGTAAAAGAATCCTTGGCATCAGGATAGATGAGCTTTCCAGTGAGAGCAAAGACAAGCAGGTCAAACCACCCGTGTCTTATGCAGGCTGCCACCAGAAGATGTGACCCAGATTTAGGGCGGGTGTCCACTCCTCAAATGACCCAATCAAGAAAATCCCTTATAGGTTTTCCCACCTTCTTGGTTTTAGTTGATTCCAGATGTAGTCAAGTTGATAATCAAGATTAGTTATCACACCAGTTTTTCCATTTATTGAAAAGTTTTTTTTTCCTCTCACATTATATATCCTGACTATAGTTTCTATATCCTCCACTCCTCCCAGCCTTTCACATCGGAATCATGTGTCCGCTTTGCCTTTTAACCCTAGGATGTCAGCAGTGCAGACTCGTGCAGACCCTGTGCATGCTGCCTCAGTCTCTATCAGCTCATATGTGTTTTGAAACTAATGATTTAGATAAAAGGCTTGTTTCCATGACGTTTGCCTTCATCCTTTCTGGTTTCTGCTTTCTCTTCCACGGGGTTCTTTGAGCCCTGAGGGCTGGAATTTGGTGGAGACCGATATCCTGTTTAGGGTTAATTGTTCCAAGGTTTTTCATTGTGTGAACAATGTCTGTCTGTCTGTATGTGGGTCTCTGTATTTGCTCCCATCTGCCGCAGGAGAAAGCTTATCTGAAGATGGCTGAGTAAGACACTGATCTATGAGTATAATAGAATGTCAAGTAGGAGTAATTTTATTGCTCTGTTTTTTCTTTTGTTTTTGGATAGTAGTATTTGGCTTTACCTTAGGTGGCTGGGTCATCTAGTCTCGATTCTCCGTCAATCAAGCAGTGTTTAGTACAAATTTCATCTTGTAGAGTGGGCCTGGAATCAAATCAGGTGTTGCCTAGTTACTCCACAATCCGTGTGCCACCATTGCCCTAGCATATCTAGCAGATAGGGCACGCGTGTAGATCAATTTTTAAAAATTGTACTATATTTTTCTTACTGTTGAGTTGCTTGACTTTCTTCAATCCATGAAGAGTTAACCTGTGAATTTTGGAGCCTCATCTAAACACTCCTTGACCCTGCCAACGCTCTGTTCCTGCTTATGGTTTCTTCTAGTGCTTTCAAAGTTTTTGGTCTATCTTTGTCTTTCACGGATTGTGAGATTTTATGCACACACACACACACACACACGCACGCACACACACATGCACACGCATACACACACACACACAAAGGTAGAAGCTTTGATATATGATTTATATAGCTAGAAACAGGAATGTCGTTCAATTATTTTGCATATTGTAGAACTTTCATACAATGTTTTCTTTCATCAACAATAGAAAGAAATTGTTTGGTAGAAATGAAACTGTGTGTGTGTATGTGTGTGTATGTGTGTGTGTGCATGCGTGAGCATTTACATGGGATTTAAATTGGAAATGCATGGTCTATGTTGTTTCCCACACCATCACAGCTTTAGCTGGATCCCAAGGATGACAAGAACTCAGAAATTGTACCATGTTATGTAAGAAAAGACTGAAAACAGTTCTCTGTGCATGCGTTGTACTCCTCACTGAATGTGCTGTTCTCTGGGATAGCCACATACACATGAGGCTATTTAATTAAGTGTAAATAAAACCTGCTCTAATTGCCATTGTTCAGTCTGTATTACATCGCAGTAACATTCCTATGATGCAGGAAGTTGGACAGTGCTGGAAGTGATTACGATTTATCAAGATAAAGAGTTAAGGGGCTGTCTTCTTAGAAAATCAATATGAGTAAGGGAAACACTGAAAGTCCAAGCTTTGAGTCTTTTCCTGTGCTGTATGTTGAAGACATAGGGAATTTGGTGAGTGCCCAGGGAAGCTTCTGTTGGCCTTGCCGTAGAGACTCCACATCTGCCTTCTGCCGGAATGGCCATGTGTTCTCTTTTACAAAAGGAAGCTTCCTGGTAACATGCCCTTTGTACAAATGGCTCCTTTTCTTAAATAATTGGAACCCAGTTCCGGGTGATTTATAGAGGCCTACTTAAGGAGGCCTAGTTAAGGAGGTTGATGAGAGCTGTCACAGTGTGTGAGGACTCACTTTGCAACTGGCTGGATTTCTGTAGGCATGTCTGCCAAGATTAAATATGAGGATATTACTTCTGCTGTGTAGGCTTACGGGAATGGGTTTGCTATGAGACAGACAGAGGAGACGTAAACAGCGATACCTAGTTTTCTCATGGTAATAATCGTGACTTTAAAGTCCTTGTGGGGATTTTTCATACTTGATGGTTAATTCTTTTATGTTCTTACCCTGTTTTAGTGTAATGGTTTCATTCTTTTGTTTTCAGCTTCCCATTACTGTAACAAATACCCAGGATAAAATCAGCTTGAAGGATAGAGAGGCTTATTTTGGCTCATGGATTTTCAGAGTTGTTAGACCACAAATGATTGGCCCTGCTGCTTTGGGAATGTGGTGGCTTAGTCTATCAAGGTAGAAGCACATGACAGAGGCCACCATTTTCATGACCGAGACACCTAAAGCAGAAGAGGAGGTGTTGGCCTCTTCGTAACCATGGTAAACACTGATGCCTATGACCAGAAGGCCCTACCTCTCATGGTTGTACTCATTCTCGTTAGGACCACGGACTGGGGACTAAGATATTAAGACATGTTCCTTGGAACACATATTTTCAGGCCATGTGGTTTAAGTTTTATTAATTGTTCTGTAGAGTGATTAGTATAATTTAAAACTATTTGAGTTATGAAGCTAGCAATTTTTAAATGATGGACTTCAGTTTATTTCAATTACCATTCTTTGTTCCAGCAACATCCTTGTATATTTGGCTGATGTCACATCATTGTTTTGAGCCCATTCTTGGTTATGTCCTAGGACTTATTGAACACTTCCATTCTTCCTAGCACAGCAAGATGATCCAGAACGATGGTCTATATTTACTAAACTAAACTTAAAGCCAGCCATTCCTACCATAGTTAGTTTAAAAGAAAAGCTCTATTTTACCCTTTCTCCCATTTTACCCAATCTGCATAAATGCACATTAGCACAATGGAAACCTGGAGAAAGGTCAGTGTTCATTTTGGGTGAAATACTAATGTATTTCTTGTAGAAAGTGACCCTTAGTTAAAGAGTTGGGTTCAACTCCCGTGAATCCCAAGCACCATCCTATCTATCCTATCTTGTATGTTCCCTGTCACACATGTGCATGCTTTCAAGTTCATGTCATGGTGATTTTAAATCTTCCATAAAAGACTTTGTGGTACTGGAAGTAAATAGCAGAGTTTAAAATTATATTTGAAGCTAATAATTAGGTGCTTTATATTTGTATTTCTCTGTTGATGAGGGGCGCATGAGGTAAAAAGCAAATTGGTCTTCTCTGGTTTCCTGAAGCATGGCACAGCTCATGCCTCTCCCTCTTTTCTTCCTCTTTGTCGAGTGCTCAGCCTATTTCACAATGGCTAAAGGCAAATGCTAGTGATGTTCATTCACGGTCATTCTTTTTGTTTTAAATATCTCCTTTAAACTTCATTTTCCATTTTTGTACTGCAATATCAATTTCATCGTACCAATAGTACCCAGCATTTCCTTTTCGGCAGTGTTTATGGAATGAATCCCTGGAATGTGAATTTTTTTCCCCTCACACTTATGATCACTTCCTTGATGTCTTGTCCAAGAGCGTAGCCTATTTAAGTGTAAATGTGTCTTTTCATGTTAGCATTCATTTTTTTAGAGAGCAAAATCCTGCCACTGACCCAAGTGAGAGGGAACATTTGCAGGCTTATTTGGAAAAATTGGGTCTTAAGATACTTTAGCTGAGCACATGGAAAAGGCAAGTCACCCTTCCCTGAGCAACCTTCTGTGGGTCTCCGTCTCTGTGATGGCTCCGAGTTGTTATGTAGCAGTTGGCTCTGATATGCTTGCACAGACACAAATTGAATCCAACAGGACTGATGTCTCCTGCACTTTGCTGCCATCTGAAACGCTGGTGTGAGAGAGAAGCAGTGGCAGGGAGAGGAGAGGTGGTGGGGAGAGCTGATTCCTACAGTTCTTGTCCTACAAAGCTTTGCGATTCCTAGCAGCTGATAGCTGTGAAGGGCTTGATAAGCATTTTTCCACATGAGACTGATAACCAATCACTGTTCTGGAACGGCTGGCTAGCTTTCAGATTCTAGATGTGAAACAGTGTTCAGCCTACTTCCTCGTGCCTCTCACAAATCTGTGTAAAAACAAGCGAAGATGTGGCTGGAGAGTAGAATGCTAATTAGAGTGGTTCTTCTCTTCCTTTTTGCTGTATCTTTCCTGCATCCAAATTATTGTTGTATAACAATGAAAACCTAATTTTTAAAATGAAGGATGCTTTTTTTTTAATTTTCAAATTCAGTTCCAGAAGAGCCAAAGTGTATATAGTAGCTGCATTACTATTTGAAAATCCAGTTACTTTGGGTGTGAGGTTGGTTCTGGGTATCTCTACTATAGCCTGTCAAGAATTTCATGTGTGTCAGGCATTGAGAGATGGGAAAATAAAAGGTTTACAGTTTCATTTTGAATCCCAATGCTCTCAAATCCTCATCACAGCCAACGGAGGAGACTGTGGTCTGTGGCACAGCCTCTCCATTTCCTTTTTAATTAAGAGGCTACTGTCTGTAAAAGGCTTTGCTGGATTTATCGAAGGTTCTATAAGCACAATTATACACCACTTGGCGAGTCACACTCCAGAATATTTCTTAGAGCCTGTGTGTGATCAGCTCACTCCCCTCCCAGCATTGCTAGGACAATCAACTTGCTTTGTGTACAGGGAATGGGCTTTAATAATACTTTACATATTTTTGTATTCATATGTGTGTGTGTGTTTGTACATGCTCATGGACAAGTGTATGCACATGCCATTGACATATTTGTTAAGGTCAGAGGACAACTTCGGAGAGTTGTTTTTTTTCTTTCTACTGTGGCTTTTGGGTAGTGAACTCAGGTTATCAGTCTTGTGCAGCAAGCACTTGTACTTCTCTGAGCCATCTTGTCAGAGAAGTACAAACCAACCATCACCTTTGAGTTTTATATTACTTCTCCCCTGGAACTCTGTCTGAGGACTTTAATGGCATTTTGTGTTGTCCCTGCCACAGCTGTCAGTGAATTTTCCCAAAGCCTAGTTCTATATTGTTTTTCTGCTCGCAAAGAGAATAGAGCTTGTTTCTGTGCTGGCTGAGTAAAGATCACACTATATGTAGGGACATCCAAGGCTCTGTTTGTGTTCTCTTTTGTGCCATCTTCTGTTCTCCTCATTCCAATCCCACAGCTCTCACAATATAATACCGAACCAGAAGGGCGTTAACATTTCCAGGGATGAGTTTGGACCCTACCAGAGAGCTTCAGAAGTGTAAACTGTTGTGCTGTTTAGGTTTCTGTTTGAGCACGCCATCTCCACTTCCAGACACCAGCATCTTACATTGTTTAAAGCTTTGCATGGAGTTCAGAGAATATATATTCCCCATTCTGTTAAAATCCTGCTTATACATGCTGAAGGCTTCCTTTAAAGCCCCGTTTTCCTGAGGCTGGAGACGCCCAACAACTAAGATCATTGGCTGCTCTTCCAGTGAACCAGGGATCAATTCCCAGCACCCACATGGCAGCTCGCTACCATCTGTAACTCCGGGTCTCAGGGAATCCAACACCTCCTTGGCCTCCTTGGGTCCCAGGCAAGCATATGGTAAACAGACATGCACATGGTACACAGACATACATGCAGGCAAAACATCTGAAGACTCCTTTTATTGTCATTAATAGTTGAAAAGAATTCTATTAGGCATTCCTTAAGGCTCTGGGTGCCTTTTTCCATTGATGCAATCATGCAGAGTTTAGCATGAAGTAACTGTGACTCCATAAAGTACCCCAAAGATGGCATAAGGGCAGAAGGAAAAACTTCTTGGTGGTTGCTTGTAGGTGGCCTGGTAGCGAGAATGCTAGGGAATCCTGTGTTTTACATACCAAGTTATTTCCCAATACAAAGACATGACAGCTCCAGTGTTTATTGTGTATTTACAACAGGGCATGTCTCTCTAGGTTATGATAGGTCAGGGGGAAAGAGTGAGAAATCTAAATGTCTTTGTGTTTTCTTTTCTCCTCCCTCCACAGGCTCTGAAAGGGTTCCAGCTGAAGTTTCTGATCAGACCAGTCGCTGCAGCTCCCTAGGCTGAGTTTCCAAGCTGCCGGTGCATGCCATTGACAAGCTGCAGGATGGTGCCCCTGGCCAGGCCGCCGCTGCTGCTTATCGCCTTCTTCTTCTGCGCCTGTGCTGAGAGTAAGCCGTCCTGCCCTTCTCTAGGGAGCTGTGGCCATAATGAGTGGTTTTGTTTGCAGTTGGCAGCAGGCTCAGGCCTCTGAATATATTTCCTTTGGAAGTATATCCCGAGACACTGTGGGATCCTCCTTGGCTTCCTGCCAGCCTTTGGAAGAGATTATTGATGTGATTTTCCCACTACCTCCTCTTCTGTTTAATGCCTCTTTGCTTGTGTGTCTAACTGTTCCTACCATTTATTTCCATTTTTATATGCCTTTTCATACTTCTTACCAGCCTGGTGACAAAGATATGAGACCAGCAATATCACTTCAACTGTGGCTGACCAGTTGGTAGTGTCAATAACTTTGTCGAGACTCAATAGAAATTTCTTTAGTTGTATGGATATTTCTATGTTTAGAAAAATGCGCAATGTCACATTGAGCCCAATTAAACTTGCACGCCCCTTGTAGCTGTCACAGCAGCTGTTCTGATGTACTGTTTCCGACAGCTGTCGTGGAGTACAATATTCAAACAAATCAAGCAGAACTGACAACTTTGTGGCTGGATGGAGGGTCTGGAAGTGGGAAAAGCATTCTTTGGAATGCAGACACTAATTTTTGGGTTTCTGGACTCGATTTATGAAACTGGAATTGTGGTCAATTAGCTTGCCAACTAATGAGATGATCATATCTCCTTTGTAACTAGGAATCATTAGTTCTCCATCTGCTTCTTTCCTCATCTGTCCTATGGCTTTGGGGAAACAATAGTGCCCATTCCTGGCTCTTACTCACTGGCATGTCTATTTACTCAGGAATGGTGTATTTCATATGTAATTTGGTTATTCTCTTGGGGAGTCACCTTGTGTGATTAACATGTACAACATCTGCAGTCATTAACTTTTCCCTCCACTGGCTGTCCCAGGGAGATTAAACTTGATTCATGTTAAGGACATCTCAAAGACAATGATCCTATGTTATCTTGGCCCTTTCTTATTAATTGCATCTTGACAAGAATTCCCTCACTAGCAGCCAAGTGCTTCATTTAAATAGGGCTCTATTTTCAAAAGGAATCTTTCATGGAGGAAAAAAATGATGTTATTAATTGAATGCATATGTAACATGCATGTTCTAAGCACGACATTCTGTGGTTAATAATATATATAGTCTACTAATTAGTACTTGGGAGTATTGGTTTAAGGTGAAGCCAAGGAATTTCTAATATCATGCCAGGAAATAATTAATTGGAGAAAGATCCAAATCTAAGGTATTGTTAGTTTAAAAGCATTTGTGTCAAAACTTATTTTAAAATCTAAATTTACTTTATTAGAAAATAATTGAATGTACAACTTTGTGAATTCTGTTTTGGCCAAAGTTCAGAAGTAAGTTGTTTCTCCATTGTTCATTTTTGGCAAAGGTGTATTAAGACCCCAGGAACCTATTTAAATGTCAGATCACGGCTGTATATTTTTCTGGAACTTTCTAGATATGTATTTTATATCTGAGAAGTCATCCTTGCAGTAAGTAAAAATCCCATTCTTTGGAGAAGTTATGATTTTGTTTAATGCTGTAGTGGAAAGTGGCAGACAGATGTCAAGTTTGGCAACAAGTGCTGCTTAAATTATGCTTTTCTACACCACAGTTCTTCACTTCTCACTCCTGCCTATCCTGCTTTCTGTTTCTCATTCCTATTCTCTATCACAGATCCTATATGCTGTATTAGTTGACCTTCTATTGCTGGGATAGAATACTGACCCAAAGCAACTTGGAGAATAAAGGGTTTATCTCATCTCACAAGTTTCAGTCCATCACTGAGGACTGAAAGTGCAGGAAGTCAAGGCAAAAACCTGGAAACAGGAACTGAACCAAAGGACATGGAAGAGGGCTGAGTACAAACTTGCTTTCTATGGCTTACTTGGTTTGCTTTTTGAAACAGCCCAGGACCACCTTCCTAGGAGTGGCACCCCCCACAGTAGGCTGGGCATCCTCACACTAACCATTAATCAAGAAAATGCCTCACAGACTTCTCTGCAGGCCAGTCTGATGGAGGTATTTTCTCAATTGAGGTTCCTTATTCCCAGATTGTAGATGGTAATTTCTCTTCTACCTGGTCCTGCAGCTGTTCAGTCCCAACAAAACACACAGAGGCTTATATTATTTATAAACTGGTTGGCCTATTAGCTCATGCTTATCATTAACTAGCTCTTATATCTTAAATTAACCCCTTTCTATTAATCTGTATATTGCCACGAAGCTGTGGCTTACTGGTAAGTTTCTGGTGTCTTTTTCTTCAGCAACTACATGGCATCTCTCTGACTCTGCCTTCTTTGCTCCTCTATCTCTGCTTGGATATCCCACGTTGCTATATTCTGCCTTGCCATAGGCCAAAGCAGCTTCTTTTTTAACCAATGATAATAAAATATATTCACAGCATACAGAGGAGGAATTCCACATCTCCATATAACTCTAGCTTACCAAAAGAAAGAAAAACAAAGACTATATCTAGATTGTATCTTATTATATTATGCCATTCCATTTTTTAAAAATACTTTAAAGATTTGAAACATGTAACACTCAAGGAATAATGGGTTTCATAACCATGTAAAGACAATATTTTCAGGCTCTCATTATCCAGGTTGTGGCTTTGTTTCCTTATTTTTCATTAGAACATAATAATATACTCTTTCCGATTTTCACTGTTTCGTGTTGATCTAAGATACTGAGTTATGATTCAAAATTTAATAGTGACTTGTCAGAGATATTTGAGAAAGCTGAAAACGTTTTCTTTTCTTTTGTATAAAAAGATGTTTTATAGATAGGGAATGAGAAGAAGGCACTGTAGTTAACCATGCTTATTTACTTCCCTTTTAAATAATTGTTTCCAAAGAGGCTGGATTCTTTATTTTAACTAAGAGTTATGTGTGATATTACTTTAAGTAGAAGAACTCTTAGAATTTTAGTTCAAATGTAGGTGGAGAAATTGTTATAATATTCCTTTAGAAAATAATAGTGTTTGTCATTGCCAATTTAAAGTGCATCAGTGGTCCACACAATTTCTTTAAAAGACTAGATGTCTCTCTCTCTCTGTGTGTGTGTGTGTGTGTGTGTGTGACTGATTTTACTGTTTTTTCTCTGTCTTAAGTGCTCCAGGTGATTCTAATAGCTATTTTTTCAGTGTGTTTATATGAGAAATCTATGGTCCAAGAGTTAACTGTGACTTTTGCTTGAGTGTGGTGAGTAGCTCTTGCTGATGCTGGGTCAGCAGCTTTACTCCTTAGAGCCAGCCCGCGCACATGCAAATTAGAGATAAATTTAGACTTTATCATTTTATTTTCAGTGGAAATCTCTTCTCTTTTGTCTGAAATATATCTTCTATTTGATATTCACTAGTATTTTTTCCTTCCTTTCTTTTTTAATATTATGTATAGGCCAAGAACCAGCTCTTGGCATCCTTTGGTTATACCAGTTTCATCTTACATTTTGTCTACATAACTAAGTCTTAACCAGGTCTCAGTTTTTTACCAGGCCTCGTATAGAAACATAAACCATTATAATTTAAGTCCTCAGTTGGTTTAGTTTATCTATTCTCAGTTGTTTTTTGGTCAGGTCTTTGTCATAAATGGTGATTCTTGTTTTCTTTCTTCACTTAAGTACCTTGCTGAAGCCACCACAAACACAGTACTTCTCTCTTGCATAAAAGCACCAGACTTCCTGCTCTCTGGCAAAATGTTCTATGTCCTATGGAACTTAAAAAAATAAAATACCTTTTCATATCAGTGGACAGATTGTTCTATAGCCTATGGGATAAAAAAAAACCTTTTTGTATCAGTGGATGAATCGGCACGTGTGCTGGAATGTTGCTAGAGTTTGATTTTGAATTCTGGCTGTCACTTCACTAAATAATATTCCTTATTTTAGTCTTGGTTTTTTTTGATGAAAATAGCAGATGCTTGTAAAAGAATAATAGAATTCCTAGTACTTGAGTTTTGTGAGATTCAGTTGAATGAAGTAAAACACAGGCCAGCTGGTGACATGGTACAGGTGTTTGAGAGTTGGTTGTGATACCTTCAACAACCATATTTACCAAGCACTTACCTTAGGTCCTTTGCTGAAACTCTTCATTTGGTCTGGAGTCTATAAACTTTGGGTGACAGAGAAGTCAGGCCTTCTTGCTGTGTGTTATTTTGCTAGCCTGCTTCTCTGTGTAGTCCTAGACACAGAAGATCCTTATCAATCTATCTTAGGAATTAAACTGAAGATCAGTAGAAGAAACATGGAACTTGTCTGCTTTAGGATGCCTTTCCGAAGAAGCTCATCTATAGAGATACCAATGTAAAAGTCATGCAACTTGGGTAAAATGGCTATCTGGAGACATTCCATCTGTCTGTTCTGTTGTTCGTGGTAATGTAGTTTCTTGAGCTACTTAGAAGAGGGAATTGGAGACATTTACTGTAAGCAAACACAGTAGCACATGACCAGTGACCCTGAAAGAAGGTGGGCATGAACATGCTGAGGAAAAGAGTAAGTGGTCATTAGTATAATCAGAAGTGCTTTCCAACACCAACAAGACACCATATAAACAAAGAGGCACAAACTGTTGTAATGGAATAGCAGATGAATCTTTTTGAATTTTCTCGAGCTAATGAGACCCCTTCCCACTGACGTTAGGAGTGAAGTCGATACCTTTCCAGTTACTCAACTGTCCCTTTTCCAGGAGGCAGTTTCAGTTTGCACAAGGAACATTAATTTCTCATTGAAAAAAACACTTTTTACTTTAGGTTATGAGTATTCTCTCTTCCAATCTCCACAATTATTTAAGCATCCTTTAGAAGGTAGTTGCTTCTATTGATGTAAGTATTCTAACGTTCAATTGGGCTGATGATGGTAGGGGCTCTAGGTCTACAGAATACTCTTGGTTTTATATTTGGATTGGGTGGATTAGAGGAAGGTTCAATTCTTAAAATATTAAATGCAAAATAAAAAAAATAAAAAAAAACAAAGGTTGCTGTTTCCTCCAGTTGTTGGGCTAAGGTCCTTTCTGTCAGTGCAACCTGCAAGTAGAGTTGGATGGCTTCCAGGTGAAGTAGGATGAGAAACCTGTGCAGGCCGTCTGCCTTCCTCTTTCTCTCAATTGACAGAGGCCTGTTGATCTAGAAATGCTGTTTCTCCTTGTTCCTTCCTCCCTTTATTTGAAGTGGCTGCATTAACAAGAACTAGCTGTCTGAAGCAAGGAAAACAACCCAGCTATTTTGCTGGTACTTGTTTCTACTGTGGTATTTCTGCGACTCTCTGAATTAATTGCTCTCAACAGAGCTGCAGACACCTAGTAAGGTTAAGATTGTGTCACAAGGCAAACGTGTGTATGCTTCACAGCACTTGATTGAGCACATAGGACTTGCTTTAAGAAAGAAACAATGAAGTTTAACTTCCCATTATCTCTGATCGTTCTCTGTGTTGAGGCCCCAAGTGTGAATGATAGAGCAACGTCTAAGATTTTTTGAGTGTTTTATTTGTAATAGGCTCTTGGCATGTGATTATGGTTGTTTATGATTTCCTAATGTTTTTCCTGTTTTAGTTTTGGTTCCTTTAATTTTCCTCATTCAACTATATGTGCCTGATGTGCCTGACCCATTTTAAATAACGGCTTCTCAGGCAGCTGTGTCTCCTCTTTCCAATGCATATGTGCTTCTGTTGCTTAAAAAATTCCAAGACATAATTCATCTTCATTTTTATTAGTTATGTGTGTGTGTGTGAGAGAGAGAGACAGAGAGAGAGAGAGAGAGAGAGAGAGAG
>LOJH01001479.1:0-15456 GCA_001685095.1 Ellobius talpinus
CTCTCTCTCTCTCTCTCTCTCTCTCTCTCTCTCTGGCCTCTGTTGTCAGAAACCCGGCGGCAGGTAAACCAGTAGGAAAACATGGGAAGCTTCAGAATGCTTATTATGTAAGGCCTTACAGGTTCCAACAAAACACCACCAACAAAGAGACTTGGGTTTAAAGTTTTAATAATAAATTGTGCCAGTAGAAGCTTTCAAAGGCAATGATATATCAATAAATAATAGTTAAATCGAGTTCCTGAGAAAGAACCTACCACATGAAACTACATCAGAGCGTTGTAAATGACACGGCGTTACTATAAACTAGCGAGAATACTGTAAGTCACAATATAAGCACAGCAGACTTCAGAATTCGTCATTCATACAAATGTAAACCACGACACGGGAATGTTTCTTAGACATAGGTAAATTTGTAAGTGTTTCTGCCTAGATACATACTAAGTAGTGGATACATTATGCTAAGACCCTCAAGGAAAATATGTGGAATAGTATAATGAAAATGTGATGCATTCATCTTTTAAAAAGCAAAAGAAATTGAATGTATTCAAATATAAATCACTTTAAATAGGAACCATACTAATTTGAAATAAGGAATATTTTGTGTTTATCTATAGTTATATATACACCTATATGTCTAAGAAAGAATGTATGGCTTGTTTTTATACTTCGATGTCACTCTGAAGAATCTTTTTCTTTTTACAAAGTTAAAAAATGCGTTGATTAAGCCATATTAAGATTTGACACCTCAACATATGAAAGAAAAACAGTCTCATGGTAACACCTTGGCTGACTGAGGTAACAGGAAACAACACTTACCTCGCCTGTTGGTGTGGGAACCCGTTAGTGAAAAAATTAAGTAGTAGGGCCTGCCACAACCTTCCACATACCAAGACTGACAGCGTACTGGACCAGAGAAATGGACAGAGTGCTATTATGTCCAATGTTTTGGCAGAGCTGAATTAATCCCTTTTGATGTGTTTTATACATGACAAACGTTTACATTTGCCTCCAAAGAACCCAGTCATATGCAAGACACACACGTTAAAGAAAAATCACACTTCAGTTACACATATGCATTTCTTTAACAATAAGGGCTACAATCATCATCCACACAATACATTATCAGCACACTTTCTAGAATACCTCATTTAAAAACATATTCACAGGACCTGCTGTGAATGGCAAGATATGGTAATTTTATAACAGGAACCCTGCCTGTGCAGTGCTTCCCACACATCAGACACTGGAGTAGCCACCTTCTCTCTGCTCACTCTTCCTAGTATAATATGCAAAGAAAAAAGCACAAAAGCAGCTTTTAAACATTACATCACAATTCTGAAATGTGGGAAAATATAAAACAAAACCACTGTGTAGATAAACGGTCTCCGTGACTTGGAGCGGAGCGTGGTCTTGTTCTCTCACTTATTGCACAGACTTCTTATCACATGTTCTTCTTTCTAAATGTGGACAAGTGCTATCAGATAAAAACACAAATGGAAGGAACAGCAGCATGATTTGTCAAAGTTAATCCTTATAATTCAGTAAGAAAAATGGGTGTCCATAAAATAAGTGCTCTTTCCATATTGTACTGAATTTTTAAAAATATTGTTTTAACGCAGTGAAGGTCCTCAGAGGACCAATTCGAAGTCATGGTGACCCTCCCTGTTGCCCATTAACCAGAACTAGAAACGAAGGATCCCTAACTTGAGTTTGTCTTTTAAAAATCTTGTTTTGTGTTTTCTTGACAAAGATCAGTTTCACAAGATGTGAGGCCACTGGCACTTACACGTACACTGGCTGGCAGCTCTCGGTAGCACCCTCCAGCTCTGCATCCCCCTGATCTGTGCTCTCGGCGGGCTCTGACGGCTTTGGGCACCGGAAAGGGTAGCCGTTATCGTCGAAGAACCTGCGGAAGGTGAACTCGTAGAAGGCGTGCTCCGGGTGCTTGCTATTGGGGGGTGCCAGTGCGTCCCAGGCCTTGGTGCTCTCCCCACTGGCCTCGTGCCAGGGGCTTTCTTCATCCACCGGGTCAAAATTGGAGGTGTCCATGGGGTGGCTGATGGTGGGGACGTATGGTGCGGGCTGTTTCCGTATGTCGCGGGAGAAGTCGATGGCACTGAAGAACGGGTGTGCCTTGAGGTCGTCTGCCCCATCCCTACCCAGGCGGTTGTCGGCTGAGCAGCACAGCCTGGTGATGAGGTCGCGGGCCTCGGCGCTCAGCTTCACCTGCGTTGGGATGTGTAGTGTGTTCTCCCAGTTAATCACCTGTAGGGGAGCAGAGCTGGGCTTAGAGCTTCTGCAACACAGGACTACACGGCTGTGGTCTTGGACAGCTAAGGGCTGAACCTGTCACAAAAATCTTCAGCTATGGCAACAGGTTTCTGTTGGGCCACCACAGCGCTCACTTGGTGTTTACTGAGACTGGTGGCTAGTCTCCGGGATTTTTCTTTCCTTTGAGGTAAATGACACCAGCTGGCCTTGGCCTCATCTGGGTCGTCATTAAGTATATCTGCCATGAAGCCCTGTGTCCTTCCACAAACTGTGAAGAAAAACCTAATGCTGTCTGCATTGTTTAGGCTTAGGCCCAGAGTGGGCCTAGACAGTGGAACTGTGGCTGCTGGGGAGGCTAGATCTGCAGCAAGTGTTTTAGGGGGACCTAAACTATGAGATGTGACCCAGGTTTTCTTGAATATGATACCAAGACACCAGCAGGAAAGAAACAGTATGTTGGATTTCATAAAAAAAATCACAAACTTTTGTGTGATGTATGATGGCATGCATCTAGCAATCTCAGCACTTCAGAAACAGGGCAGGACAGCTGCAGGCTCAAGGCCAGGCTGGTCTACACCGAGAGTTCTGGGTCAGTCAGGGGTATGAGACTGGGGCCTGACTAGCTGAACTTACTAAGAATGAAGAGGCCAACCATAAAGTAGACTGTGTCTGTAAAGCACACGTGTGTAAAGGACTTAATATCTAGAATACATAGAGAAAGAACTGCACCAACAAATAATCTGAATTTTAAAATTGGGTTAAAGACTATGGGCCATTTCCATAAAAATACATGGGTGGTAAATGAATACAGGAACATATGCTTGATATCACTAATGACCACGGAAACCTGAACGAAAACCTCACACCCAACACACTACCTCCCCCTTCCCCCCATGAGGATGGCTGTTATTCCAAAAAGGGGGTTGGGCTGGGTGTGGTAGTGTGTGCCTGCAATCCCAGCATTCAGGAGGCTAAGGCAGGTGGACACTAGTAAGTGGTGGCAAGGATGTAGAGAAAATGAAGCCTGGGCACACTATTGGAGGGAAATGTAAAACATGTTAGCAAGCACAGGTGGTTCAAATGTGTAATCTCAGAACTGAAGGAACTGGAAACAGACAGGAGGACGTCTCAAGTTTAAAGCTAGTCTGGTCTATATATAGCAAGGCTGTTTCATTAAATAAATAAAAGGATGAAAGTATGAATACATAAATATAAACAGTGTGGCTGTTCTTAACAGTTTGGCAGTTCTACGAGGGAAACAGAATGATTGTGAGGAGGGCTTGAAAGAGAGGCGATGCACTTGTGCGTACTGAAGCACTAGCCTCAGTAGCCGAGAGGCAGGAGACACCCAGACACCTGCCGACCGGTGAACAGAAAATCAAAACACAAGACACACACTAATTCAGTCTTAAAGGAAATCTATACATGCACAAACAGGGATGAACTTTAGTATATTATGCTAAGTGAAAGAAGGCAGTTAAAATAAGACAAGTAAGTGTAGAATTCCACATCTGTGAGGCACCTACAGACGGCTGGGGAGAGGGAATGGGAGAAGTTATTTAATGGGTACAAAGTTTCTGTATGAGACGAAAATATCCAGAAATGGTTTGCAGAGCCCTGTGTGAACACACTTAAGGTTAACAAATCATACACTTCAAAATTGTTGAATGTAAACTTCATGTCATACCTATTTTGCCACTAAAAAAAAGGTCTGGCTTAGTATCATGTAGGCAAATCAGTGAATGGTTCAGCAGTTCAACTAGTAAGCAGGAAATGCCAAAACCAATCGTGGTGTTCAGAGTTAAACTGAGTTTTGATTCAGTCTCTCTCTCGAGACAGGATTTTGTTGTGTAGCCTGGGCTGTCCTGGAACTCCCTTTATAGATCATGCTGGCCTTGAACTCAGATCCACCAGCTTCTGGCTCCCCAGGGATCAGAGGCCTGCACCACCACTTACCCCCCCACCAGTGTCTTCCACCATGGACTGATCAGGACGTAAGCACCCTAGAACTGTGCTTCTGTAAGTCCACTAAAGAGTTCAGGTTTTCAGCTTAACTCTGAATTAAGGATTAACTCATTCAGAAAGTGGCTGTGAACCTAAAATGAATTATTAAATGATTAACTGACAGGTACAGTTTTTTCAGCAAGTATTGGGAATATACACAACTAGCCATGGTGACACAGTATCCAAATAAGCACACTGGCTTCTCTAGCCACAGGGCTGGGTTCTCTTCAGGGCCTAGGCAGCGAGCTGCTCCACAGCCGCCACTTGTACTTCACTGTGTGTGGTTCCTGCTTGGGAACACCAAGAGGGAAGACAGATAGATAACAATGGCCTAAAGAAAATTACAGGTATACAAAGACATTAAAACTCAGGTCTAGCTTTGTTGTTTTAATATAAAAAATTCAAAGTATAGTAAGAATAAGAGAGTCTTTTCTTTGGAAAACCCACAAAATGGCTGCCACTTCTATTCAGAACAAGAGGCCCAAGGCGGACCAGGGCCGTGGAAAGCACAAGGCTCTGCATCACACAGGCACACACTCCTTGCTTACCTTCAGCTGGGTTTCCGTGGGGGTAGGTGCCAAGAAAGGTGGCTGCCCAACCAACATCTCAAAAAGAATCACGCCGACACTCCACCAGTCACAGAGCTGTGTGTACCCTGAAAGACAGCATTCCCTCAGTCCCTCAGCGCAGGCTCCCCTAGGCCTGAGCACCCAAGTGGGCTGGCTCAGAGGTGGCACTATGCTAATAAAAGGAGAGATCTGCATAAATGCGCGCCCTCGGGCAGGGGGCTCAGGCTGCAGCTACAGTGGGTTCACACAAAAGGGCAAGAGACACAAGGTCACAGACACGGGGATTTCTTTATTTTTACTCACTGGTCTTCATAAACACAGGATGCTTTTAGAGTAAGGAGACAAGACAGTCATTAAATATTTTTATAACTTGAGTGTGTGCGTGTGTGTGTGCGTGCATGTGTGTGTCTGTGTGTGCGTGCGCACGCAGGAGTGGGCACACTATGGCATATGTTTGAAGTCAGAGGACACCTTGTGGGAATCCATTCCTTCTTTCTACCATGGGGGTCTCAGGGATGGGACCCAGGCTTGGCAGTACTTTACCCCCTGGTATGGGGCAGGTGTAGAAAGCAGGACAGCGTCCTAGAGAACTACATAACTCTGTTGAGGATGATGCTGAAGAACAGGGTGGTGGGGCTGCCTACAAGGAGGCGGTGGAACAGGTTCAGTTATCTCGGATGTTCTCCCACATCTCAGTCAAGCCAGGTTTGCTAGGAGGCTTGGAGCAGGAACAGCCAGTAGGTGTTCTGGACTCTACCTTCATCTACCTCCTGGCACTGATGGCTGCAGAACAACCCTTGCCCACGGTTGCTACAGAATACAGAACAGTACTCATGGCTGGAGTGTGGCATCTCTCCTGGGCACCAGAATTAGCATTTGTAAGCTCTCAGGAGAGATACCTTTGTGTATAGGGCTGAATGGATCAACAGCCTATATCAGCACCACACTGAAGGAAAATCTCATCCTGCACCCAGTCAGACTAGGTCTAAAGGTACAATGTGAACACAAAGACTGTGTCTGGATTAGCTGCAAGGTCAAGCTGACAGCCCACTGTCTCAATGGACCACAGAAGACACACTCAGGGTTCCTCCAGTTCTGAAACAAACACTGTGTCCAGACTATCTATCCAGGAAACCAATTTCGCCAACTAGTAATTTGATGCCCATAAAAGTTTGCGTATTATTACCTCCTAGGAGTTTTGGGCCTAACATGGAGAATTCATTTGTGTGCCAGACATGGAGTAATCCAGCCTGGACAAGGGAGAGGTCAGCTTGAAAATGGTGGGCTAGGGAGGGCAGTGGCCCTAAGACCCCCGACAGTTTCATCAGTTGATTGCGTTTATTTATTTTTCTGTGTATGGGTGTTCTGTCTGCATGTGTGTGTGCAGCACGTGTGTGCAGTGCCTGTGCAGATCAGAAGAGGGCACTGGATTCCCCTGTGACTACTATTAGCTGCGAGCAACCACAGAGGGGCTGGGAATTGAACCTGTGTCTTCTGAAAGAGCAGTCCATGCTCTTACCAGTGAGTCATCTGTCCAGCCCCTAGCCGACCCTGAAAAAGTCAGTTAGTTGGAGAATTATTCCCTTGGATCTGAGGTGGAAAGCCCACAGCCCATACTCCTCAGTTAGAGGGTGAGGGAATATATCAGCTTAATCATGGTGAAAGCAAAGGCCCCTCCAAATGAGAGGTAAGATGATGGAGCTTTGTTGCTAGGGAAACCATCAAGCTCCCAGGCGTTCCTAAGCACGAAAATACAATAGGAATGTTTAAGAGTCCTGGACACCTACTGCTGAAGCTCTTACAAGACCAGGCAGTGAGCTGAGGAGGGAGCAGGCTGGCATACCTTTGCGGAGAAGCACCTCGGGCGCGATGTAATTTGGTGTCCCAACCAGAGAGTGAGCCAGACACCGCTGGTGCTGCTTCTGTGCTCTGTGCTCCAGGGGCTTTAATCTGTCTCCACAACGGCAGTTGGAAACATCGTCCCAGAGGTCACCAGGCTCCATGCTGTCCTGTCTGATGTGGTTCCCTTTACCAGGGGAAAAGGTGTAGTGACAGAAAAGAGCAGAAAAGAACATCATTTCTGAGTCAGCACTGCAGCGAGTCCACAGCTTAGAAAGAAAAGGTAACTCTGGCCATGTCAGCAGACTCTTCTCCCACTGACAAACCCAGGCCTGCTGCATGCCAGGAAGCTCTCTCTCACTGAACTACTACTCCAGGAGCTTTGAGATTTAGTTTCCAAGGTTTCTTTTAATAGGGCAGTGTGGAGGAAAGAACCTTTCAATGGTCAAAATCTATTGCAAGAAAGTCCACTAAGAAAGAAAACACCCTCCCAGATATCATACCGCCCCCTTAGGAAGGGAAGATGCCGCAGCAGATCGCAGTAAACACACCACCAGGTAATTCTGAAATGAGTACGCAGCACAAAGACTATGCAACTGCCTGGTGGCGCTGTCCCCATGGGGGTGCTGTCCCCATGCGGGTGCGAGCGGTACACACAGTAGGCCTGAAGCAGTACCTTTCTGGTAATACTTGGAATTGTGAGTCCACCTGAATCCGGTGCAGAGGCCAAAATCTGTCAGCTTAATGTGGCCATCCAGGTCGATTAAGATGTTGTCGGGCTTAATGTCCCTGTGGATGAAGCCCATCTTATGGACACTCTCAATGGCCAAAGTCAATTCTGCGATGTAGAATCGGGCCAGGTGCTCAGGGAAGACCTCCATCCGGATGAGCAGGCTCATCATGTCCCCACCAGGGATGTAGTCCATTACGAAGTAGAGGCTGTCCTTGTCCTGGAAGGAGTAGTACAGCTTCACCACCCACTCGTTGTCCGCCTCAGCCAGGATATCCCTCTCTGCTTTGACGTGGGCCACCTGGTTCCGGTTCAGGACGTCTTTCTTCCTCAGAGTCTTCATGGCGTACAGGGCATGAGTGTCCACCTTACAGGCAAGGCACACTTCTCCAAAGGCGCCAATGCCCAGAGTTTTGATTTTCACAAACATGGACTTGTCCATCTTGGCCCTCTTCAGTCTGTTGTAGTTGGACTCCTTCTGGTAGAGGATCTTCCTCATCTGCTCCTGCTCAGCCTCGCAGAGTCCAGCCTGCACACAGGAAAACCAGAAAGTGGTGTTAGAAGGACCCACAGCAGCCAAGTGTGGGGGCAGGGCCACCCTGGAACAGCGAGGACTCTTCAAAATGATGAGCTCTACCAGACTACAGGCAAGACATCAACCAGCCTTGATTTTTGAACCTGAATGTGGACATTTCTACCTCTGTGTGCAACATCCATCCACATGGTTGCAAATATGGAATCAAAGAAAATTCTTTCTCTATCTAGGTGATTTTGGGTTCCTTAAAACCAGGGAAAAGCACTACCACGACTGCGACTAAGAAAATATCTGTGGAAAACATTCCTGGAATCCACTGACTATTATCATTATCTATCTCTGGAATTCATTAACTATTTCAGTAGCTTAAAGAAAATGGGAAAACACAAAACAAGCAATGAATCTGGACCAAAAGGAAATGAGAACACATATTTAAGTTTTAGAATTTGAAATGACTGGTTTGTGCAATGTGAATTTAATATCTCTTTTATTACTTTTTTTGGTTTTTCGAGACAGTTTCTCTGTGTAACAGCCCTAGCTGTTCTGGAACTAGCTCTGTAGACCAGGCTGGCCTTGAACTCACAGAGATCTGCCTGCTTCTGTCTCCCGAGTGCTGGGATTAAAGGCATGCGCCACTGCCGCCTGGTATTTACTATCACATTTAAGTTTAAAATAATGTCATAAAATTCAGAGGTCCCCAGTTCAGTCCCCAGCACCAAGGTGGTGGCTCACCATGTAATTCTAGTCTATAATTTTAGTTCCAGGGGATCAAAAGTCCTCTTCTGACCTTCACAGGCACAAGCATGGTATAGAGATATATATGCAAGCAAAACACTCACATGAAAAGAAAAATCTAAAACAATACAACACACACACACACAAACACACACACTATCTCCTGGGCATCTGAAGCTGCGGCAAGACTGCTATGGGGGTTACAGATGGACATGTGGTCTCAAAGAAACAAGCCCCTAAACACTATGATCCAAATTAGAAAAATGGACCAGCAATATTGTATTTCTCTCTAAAATATCTAACTTAGAAAACTTTTTAAACATTCTTTTAAAATGTTAATAGCAGATAATCTTTGATGTGCTTTCTTCAAAAGTAAGGACACACACATTAATCCATTTGTTGACTGACTTGCAGCCAGGGTCCTCAGAAGGGAGGCCACACATTGCGGCTTCTCCAAGTGTCTGGCTCACGCGGGGGTCTATGGGAAGGATGTGTGATGTCAGTGCAGAGCTGCTACAGTGGACAGGGGAGCTTGGAACACAGTAAGGAGGAAGAGGGAAATTACTTTGGCCATTTCCTGCTCCAGCTGCAGCCTCCGGCTGACCTTCTGCTGGTAGGTTTTGATGACATTCTCTACATGTTGTTCCATGAAGAACTTGAAGGCATACGGGGAATAGCTCTTGATGCGGGACTCTCTCTTCTCTTCATCCTTGCTATTCTTGCGGACGGGCACCGGGGAGGTCTGGATTTGCTTTTTGTCCCTGCTAGCTTTGTCTCCCTTGGTACCCTTGTGGCTCTTGTCGCTCCTGTCCTGCTCGGCGCTCCCACGCAGACTCTGCTCCACACCGGCACATAGGCTATCCATGTCCAGGTTGTATTGCTCGGCCTTGCTGGGTAGCAGCAGGTGCTTCGGGTAAGGTGGCGGCGGGCACCTGCGCTCAGAGCCACCATAGTCCACGTCCAGTGGGTGCTGGCCTGTGCTGCCTTCCTTTGTCTCCAGGCTCTCGGTGGAAGGTGCTGAGGGTGCAGGCACCCAGGCAGGGTGAGAGGGCCCCACGGCTGTCTGGGGCTCGGGTCGCAGTACACGCACACTCTTTACAGGGTGCAGGATGTGCGCAGCCGTCACTGCGGTGACCGTGTTGGGGGCGGGCAGCGAGGGCTCGGGCTGTGGGCTGCTGAAGGAGTTGGTTCTGCTGGGCCCTGTTCGAAAGGCCACGTGGTGCCGGGCGGCCTCTAGACCCTGCTTCTGCAGCGAGTCGCGGCGAGTCAGTGGGGCTGCAGACCAGGGTCCTGGGGAGCCCAGCTCATACAGGTCGGCATTGAGGCTGTTCCTGGATGGCGTCAGAACTGCCTGCGTGGAGCTATCGCCAGCGAAGGTGGGGCCCCGGGCACCCAACACATGCAGTGGGTGGGCCCCGGGAGCCACAGTGGCCGGCTTGTGGTGTGCAGTGGTATACAGCCCAGTGTGGGCAGGGAAGGCAAGGCTGGCAGGAGGGCCACCCTGGGCTTTGGCCAGGCCGGAATAGGCATCTGGTGGTGTCTTGCTCTGGAAGGAGGGGCTGCGCTGCACCCCGTATCCCGGCTGCTCCGCTAGCAGATGAGCACGACCATAGTGCGTGCCCGGGAAGTGTGCGCCAGCCTCCGCCGCTGCACTGTAGCCTTTGGGAGGGTGCTGGTGACCAGGGGTGCTGTGCGGGCTGACCCCTGGGAAGAGGAAGTCTAAATATTGCCTTGGCATCTCCTCCAGCACAGAGGGGCCCTCATAGTTTACACCTCCCAGCTGGTGGTAGGATGGGAATGCTTCCCCTGCGCCCTCGAAACTGGGCCGCCGTGTCACCGGGGTGGGCACCACGCCCTTTCCTACAGAGGAAAGAATGAAAAGTCAGTTTAAAAGCACATAGGGCCGGTGGGCTGCTACTCACAGGTTGGTCCTCACACTAGCCCCAGCTTTGGGCAAATGTGTAAGGTCTACTGAGAGTCCCGGCGGGGTGAGTCCTGTCCCAGCAGAAACTGTTCTCTCTAAGGTGGCAGGCAAGCAAGGTAGGGAGGAGACGGATGATGGCGTTGAAGGCCAAAGAGCATCTGCAAAGTCATGGGTCAGAGGGGGTCCCGTGTCTTAGAGGGCACAGCACCCAAGGTCAGGCTCCAGCCATGCTAGGGAGCTACCTGGGCAGTCAACTCTGTTTTCTCCATGACATGCAGTTATTTGGGAGAGCCAAGTTTACTTACTGTCATGGTTTCGAAAGGGCAGAACTATACCCACTGTCCAAATAATCATTTTCCTTTCGCCTATTTCCCAAATTAAAGATTTGCTGGGTTTCTATCTTCATTAAGGATAAACAAGGTAATATATACTCAACATAACGAAGAACAAAACCATGAAGAGAAGATGGAGAGATAGGAAGAGTGCAGGGGACCCAAGTTTGGTTCCCAGCACCCATATCAGGTAGCTTTCAACTGCCTGTAATTCCAGCCTTTGAGAATTCTGTCCTGGCATGATATTGCAGTCAAGTGTGCGTGTGCACGCGCGCCGCACACACACACACCATTAAAAAAAATCTTTTAAAAACTCCTTAAAAACAATCCATAAAGGGTCCCCCTCTCTACAAACACCAGGCACGCAGATGGCTGCTGTTGCTTCCTTACTCCTGGCTTCTCCATTTTGAAAATCTTTCCTCATTTAAAGTGGATGCCTGGACAAGAAAAAGGCCCCTTTCACTTTCCTATGTGGAGTCCTCTGCTCTGCCCCACCTGGCAGAGGACCCTGATGCCCAAAGGTTGTGTCTTAACCACTCGCAGCACCGCTCTCCAGGGCAGACCCCAGAATGCCAAGACCCAAGAAAGAGGGCCAGTCAGAGCTGGTGAGCGAAATTCCTTTTCTCAAGAAACCAGAACTGTATATCCCCTAACAACACAAACACTTCGAAAGCCCCTGAGATGTCCTCATTAAGGCTGTTCCTGAGGTCTTTACTGAGCAAGGATTACACACATCCTTTATCACACTCTAGGAACCACAGCCCATCTCTCTATCTCTAGAGAGGAGCATCCAGCAGCCGGGGAAGCAGAGTGGGCAGCCCCTGTCCCTCTGGAGCTGACAAATTGCACACAGCTGCAGCCCTGAGAGCTGCCTGCTACCGGAGGTGAGAAAAGTGTGCTTGGAGTTGGAAAAGACCCTCCCTAGGCCCAATAAAAGGTTTTTAAAAGTTGAACTCCCCCCCCCGCTTAAAGATGGAAAAAAATCAACAGACACATAAACCCTCTAGATAGTAACATAGGCAGCCATGAAGAGGGGTCAGAGGGTCAGGTGAGGTTAAATTCCAGGACTGACCCGCAACCCCAGATCAACTTTCAGGGACAGGTCTGACTCCCTGTGTAGGCCACACTCTCAGACCACAATAATTTCCAGTTCACAGTCACCCTCACCCGGGGAGGTCTGCTTGATGACCCGGACAATTTGCTCATTCCTGGGGTCCAGGTAGCCCATCTTACTGATGTACTCCAAGGCTGCTTCAATACTCCTACTGCCTGTTTGCTTGAGAGCTCTGCCAGCCATCTCCTAGGAAGAAAGAAAGCAAGGGATATCACCGATGTCACTGTCACCACCACCACCACCACCACCACAAAGCCCTGGTGACTCCTCTCTGTGGCTGCTGGGGCCCTGCCACGTGCTGCAGATGACCTGGAGCACACATAGCGGTTGCAACCATCTGTCCACACCACACCATGTACCATTAAGAGCTTGGATCAAGCACGTGCAGGGCCACTGATGGTGGGGCTAGAATGAAGTACACTGGCAGTAGGAAACTGGCCTCGATCCCAGCTGCTCAGCTCTATGCTAACTCTGGTATCAGTGGAAATGCATTGGGTGGGAACAGGGAGAAACTGCTGAAGCCATTTATGAGATGCTTACTGAATGCCTCCTGTTGACAATGTCCTCTGCCATCTATAGCAGTAAGGGGTATAGCAGTCTTTGTGAAGCCCCTAGAGCTCTGTCTGCACAGGACATGTCCCTTAAAAGTGTTTGTAGGTCAGCCGGTGGTGACACACATCTTTAATCTTAGCACTCAGGAGACAGAAAGAGAACTCTATGAGTTCGAGGCCAGCCTGGTTTATAGAGCAAGTTCCAGGACATACACAGTCTTAAGACAAAGCTGGGGCAACTGTGGGGTGCAGTCTTCAGGCACTCTGGGGTAGAGATAAAGGAAGCAGAAGGGGGCAGAGCCAGGGCAGCTAAGCCCCTGAGTCTTTAGGACTGGGAAGATGGCTCAGCAGGCAAAGGCAGCAATAGAGGCTTTGGGGGCTGTGAGAGGGTGCCAAGCACTGTAAGAGGGAAATGTGGGAAGAAGGCACTGAAAAGGGGGCAGGATGGCAGCAGGGACACACAGAGGTGTTCAGCAGTAGGCAGGCTTGCTGTGGAGCAGAGAAATATTGGGGTCCTTGCCGTTCCTGGCACCTGATCATTTATCCCAATCTGCTTCCAGGGAGAAATCAGGTATGGTGGTGCACTAGGTAGGCACGTCTCTATAAGTCTGAAGCTAGCCTGCTCCACAATACAAGTTCCAGGACAGCCAGAATTACACGAGAAAACCTGTCTTAGGGGGAAAAACCTGTGAGTAATCTGGCAGGGTCTAAATCGCCACATCACACAGCTTCATCCACCCACTTCACACAGTGCCTAGAACAAACCAAGCACTTAATACTAACCATGTGGTCATCAACATTAAATCCTGTTCTCTGTTCTTGGCTGTGTGACAGCTGAGTGGTAAAACAAAAGGGGGGGCTGGACTCACTGTAAAGTCACTGGCCAGATCTGGGACTCTACAAGACTGCAGGATGAGCCTAGATGGAGGTCTGTGGTGCCACTACAGAGAGGAGGGGCGGAAGCGAGAGCTGAAGAAGCAGGCTGGCCAGTGTTCACCATCTGCAATTGCAGGGGGAGGCAGCAAAGCTCAGACGTGAAGCACTATCCAGCTCACCTGGAGCTGGGTGATGACATCTCACCTTCCCGACTTCATGGCTAAGCTATGTGTTGAGGTCATGTCTACACAACTCTCAAGGACTCGGAGGAAGGCTGCCCTAAGACTGCATCTCAGCACACCACTTGAAGTCTTTTGTTCCCACTAAAAATGTGCCAAGTGGAGCTGCCCCTAACCACAGACCCTTGGCACTAAGAGATCAGCTGCTTTGTGTGAAGTGGCTGTGTCTCTTCCAGGGTAAGCTATCTGCCTAAGTTCCTTACTTTCAGGACCCGCCAACAGCAGGGAAGTGACAGCAGGAGACAGAGCTTGTCACCTGTATATGAGGTCAAGCTCCTTTGACTTCAAGATCCGCGAGCTTACTGTGCTTCAGATCTAGGGACCTAGCCAGGAGGAGTCTAGTGAAACCTCAGGGCAAGACTTGGAATGGCAGGCATGTTTGAAATCAGGAACCCAAGGCACATTCATGAGCCAGCATGTTTATAAATAAAACCTTCACTTCTGTCCTTTGCATTATCTGCCCATCTCCACATGGTTAGCAAATCCATACTTTCTACACAGCAACTCTCAAATGTGCTCCTGCACATATTCCAAACGACTGTGGCTCTTGCTTCATTTTGTGGTGCTGGGGATGGGACCTAGGGCCTCACATATGCCGGCAATGCTCCACCACTGAGCTCCACCTCCAGCCCCCCACACTTGTGTGTTAAGAGCTAAAGGAAGCACAGAATCTGTTTCTAAGTCCACCACGAGCGTAGATCTCAGCAAGCAAGGACAATACATATTAAACTATGATGGGGTGCGGCAGGGGGTTCTCCTGAGGACCCAGTGTGGCTGAACTGCAGCAGAGGAACCTGGCCTCTCCTCCTTTCTCAGAGCACTAAGCCAGTGTTCTGACAACTCCATAAAACAGTGCTGAGCTCAGAGACAGAGGCAAGCTACTCGGTGCATATGTGTGCACAGCCCACTCTTCACCGCTGTGCAGCTGCGCAGCCTTCACAAATCTACCTACTCTGACTCTGAGCACGTGTTTCCTCATCTGGGCAACGGAGCTACCTAGGGCTGCACTAGGGATGGAAGGAGATGATCTCCACATCAGCTGCAACACTTCCCTTACGTGTCTCTGGCAGAAGATATAAAGATGATATTTGGCCATTTTAAGAGTACTTGGGATCAAATACCTCTAATACTTCTTATTTTATTCTTTTAACCATAATTACCTAAAACAGTGTGCTGAGCTCCTTTCACCCACCTCTGGCGTTATCTAGATTACAGGCCCAGGTTAGGATCATGGAAATGGCCAGGTCTTCCCTCTTGGTCCCCATGGGGACGTCAACAGCACGTACAGAGAATGTCCACTGGAGCTCCACCCACCCCACCCGCCATGATTAGTGCCTGGACACTGCTCCCTACAGAGACTGCACACTGAGATCAGCTAAACCCGCTCCCTTGGACCAGCCGTACACTGTGAACCCCACCTCCTTGTTTATCTAGCCGTATAACCACATCTGTTTGGCTTACGCAGCAATTCTGCCTCCGTTCAACCATATAATAGACATACTACGGTTATCTCCATCTGAGAGTCCAGAACCCCCCACGCCAACTTTTCTGTTTTTCTGTGTCTGGCTGTCTGTCATTTCTTTCTTTCTTTCTTTTTTTTTTAAAGATTTATTTATTTATATGTATACAGTGTTCTGTCTATATGCTTGCTGGCCAAAAGAGGGCACCAGATCTCATTACAGTGGGCTGTGAGCCACCATGTGGTTGCTGGGAATCAAACTCAGGACTTCTGGAAGA
>LOJH01001479.1:15505-27353 GCA_001685095.1 Ellobius talpinus
CAGTCAGTGCTCTTAACCTCTGAGCCATCTTTCCAGCCCCTGGATGTCATTTCTTCAGTTCCTTGCCCCACAGCCCAGTCGGGTCAAGTCCCTGGCTGCTGTACTCCATTCCTAGGCACCAGGCTCAGCTGCCCTCTTGATGCCCTGCCAGAGTCTCTCAAGGCTCTTAAGTCTCTTATGTGAGGGGACCTGCCCAGCTTCTTTTCTGCGGCAGCTGCATCACTGTCCAAACTAGGAAGCCCTGCCTTGTCCGCCTGGCTACCCACATGACAAGAACCAACCAGCTGGGAGGCCCCCATCATACTGGAAATGCCAGTGATTTCACTCTCACCGCCAGTAAGGCCTGGGGGCTGCTGGGGGAGCGAATCTGTTCTTACAGGTTCACCCAGCTCCCAGGCAGGCAGAGGCTGGACTTCCAGCTGCTATACAGCTGAATGGTTTTACTAGCATCCCTTGTGACTGTGAGTTATTTAAATTCAGTGAAAATTTATTATGTATGAAGGAAAGAATTTCCTATGCAGATCCTCTCCCACCCCTTCCTGGTGAGGAAGCATTTTTCAAATGTTAGCAAAGCCGTATCCCATGCTTTAACACTCCAACAATGAGGTTTGGCTGGGACTGGAAACGGAGTGCTCCGGCCTTGCTAGTTCTTCCAGCGCTTGCATCGGTCTGCAGCTGCCTGTTTCTGAGCCTCTCATAGAACTTGTGATTTTCGCTCACGGTTGGGAGAGAGTGGCTGAGTCTGCAGACAATGGTGACTGTTATTTATTTTAAAGTCTGAAGGATTCCATTTCTTGGAGAACAGAGAGAAGGGAAGAAGCGAGTGGCTGCCCAGGCCAGGGTGGAATGGAGGATACCACAGAGGCTTAAGCAGTGGTTGAGGCCTCCAGCTCCACCCACTGTCCTTCTCAGGCTGACTCTGCCTTTCTCTAAGTGGCTTCCAGGAACCTTCCAGAAGCACAGTGGAATACAGTGTTTCAGAGTATCCCACTGACAGTTGTCAGCCCTAACCAGAAACATGGCCCAAGAGGGACCCATGTGAGACTATTTCCACTGCCTTTGTACTTTCTGGAGAGAGCCTGGAGGCTTAGCATGGGCCCTGAGAACATACTCAAGCAAAGCCAGAAACAGGGAAGAAAATGGAAGCAGTCTACATGGTTTCAATAGGTGGACACGAAAGGGAGCTACAGCTTTACACGTGTGTGGTATGGCACGGCACATGTAGCGCGTTGGTGCAGACAGCAGCTTCCAAGTCTTCCAAGAGCTGCGGTTTGCTCATTGCACCATTCTCTTTAGCTCTGGGGCTGTATGCTAACCACGGCTGAGGAAAATATATTTTCAAAGGTAACTTATATGCGGGGAATGAGGAAGAAATTTGTTCTCAATCGAAACCAGCAAGAAAAATGGTCAGCCTTGCCAGTGATAAAGAAACACTAGTAAGACAGCATCTTCTATCTCATCAGCACCAAAATAAGATTAGTAATTATTCAAGAAAAAAAAAGGATTGTTTGGAGCTAGAGAAATGGCTCAGTGCTTAAGAGCACTTGTTGCTCTTGCAGAGGACCCAGTATGAATTGCAGCGCCCACATGGTGGCTCACAACCATTAGTAACTCCAGTTCCAGGGGACCCACGCCCTCTTTGATACCACATGTGGTATACAGACATACATGCAGGCAAAACATGCATGCACATAAAATAAATCTGTAAAAAAATGAACAAAAGATTATCATGCTAGTGAGCTGTCTCAGGAGGAGAGACAGCAGGGCCATCAAGACTGACCCCCTGAGTTAGCAGGAGAAACCGAGCTTCTGCAGGCTGTTCCCACACATGTACATCCCTGCCAAACAATACACCAGATAAATGTAATCAATTTAAAAACTGATACTTTTCTTCTCAAAATTTACTTTTAGGCTAATTTAAATGAGTCAGTTAAAAAGCCTATCTCCATTATGATGTCTGTCAGAGTCTATCTTCAGAGCCGTAGGGGAGGAGTTGGGTAGAACAAGCCTGAATTTCTAGAAACAGAGAAGGCTGGTTAGTGTACTCTCGGAGGACACACAGCACAGGCGTGGAGAAACCCCCACAATCACAATTCTATCACCAGACACTTGCAGAATACCAAGGTGAACAAGGCTGGGAACACTCACTGTCTCCTGGTAACAACCAAGCAGGCTAGTGAACAAAGCTTAATTAGAGCACGAGGAATAAATTTGGCTTAATTTGTTTTCATTTTGAATTAATGGCTTCTTTTTTGGTTAAAGACAAGAACATTTATTTACTTCAAGTCTCACTGTGATAAAAACTGCCTATGCTATTTTATTTCCTAATTATGGATGGGCAGATCACAAATATTCTCCAGATCAAAACTGAATCCGAAGAGTGTGAGACAAGTAGCTACAAAGTTCCTTTCAACTCTATAAACTCCAGGATTGAGAGATGTCTGACAAAACAAAACACAACTCTGCCACCACTAACACAAGAACGTGGGGTGTAGGGTTTTAGTCGATGTAATCTATCCACAACCCCCGACGAGCTTTTACACAGCTGCATGCATACTTGAGGGTTGTGAGCCCACATTTCTGTTCTTGTGTCCCTGGCTATGTGAGCCACCAAACATGAGCACCAGGAAGTCCTCTCCGCCCTTGCTCCATCTGCACAAGCTGAGGCTCTTCTATTTGCCCCAAACAATAGACTGGTATGAAGCAGTTCTACGCCAGTTCTGGGCTCCCCCCCATGAAGCCTGGCCGTTTCCGCTTCCTCTCCTTGGGAGCATATTGCTAGATACCCAGTTGACCCAGCCAGCCTGCTGCAGCTCTGACCCATGAGTGAAGCTATTGTGCACGTCCAGCCCCAGCTGGGCAGTTGGGACCGGGCTACATGAAAGAGGGCAGAAGTACCCAGCGGGGCCAAGCCAACCTAGGGTCATAAGCAAGGACAAGTCACTGCTGCTTTTAAGCCACAGGATGGCTTAAAAAACTGACAATTACTGCCTCTTCTGTACATCACCAGGAGACACACCCACCTGTTGATCTTAAATTTCAAATGATCTGATCTCCTAAATTTTACCTGGATAAACTTAAACTTGCTCTTCAGGTTAAAATATTTTTATCTGCCAGGTGGTGGTGGCGCACACTTTTAAACCCAGCACTTGTGAGGCAGAGGCAGGTGGGTCTCTGTGGGTTCAAGGCCAGCCTGGTCTACAGAGTGAGTTCCAGCACAGTCAGAGATACATAGCAAGACTCCATCTCAAAATAAATAGCCTAAAAGATTAAAATATCTTCTTAAACAGTAAATCTATACTATCAACAGATTGTTACCATGGAATGAAATAATCCAGTGCTGGCTGCTGATGCAATTAGTGAGGTTAGAAACTAAGTTACATTTCCATGTATTCCATTCTAGTTTTCTATAACTCCACCCACAAACAGTGCTGAAGTATTTACAGTCTGTGTATTTATGGGCTCTAAAGTATTTAACAGAGTTAATATTTACCTCAAAGTCATCATTCTAGTTTTTTCTTAAAGGTATGCCAAACTCCATTATTAATGTCCAATCTCTTTGTGGAAAAAATGCACTTCAGTCTTTCAAAAATAAAAACCAACAGAAGGACCAGGCAGTGGTGGTGCACGCCTTTAATCTCAGCACTCAGGAGGCAGAGACAGGTGAATCTCTCTCTGTGAGTTTGAGGCCAGTCTGGTCTACAGAGTGAGTTCTAGGACAGCCAGGGCTACACTGGCCACACAGACAAACCCTGTCTCAGAAAACAAAACAATAGAAACAATAGAAACAATATTGTTTCAGCAACAACAGAAACAATAGAAAAGGTACTTACAAAATCACTCCTGGATGGACGTGGACATACACATGATCAGCTACTCCAGGCGTAGGAAAGCAGCCCCTCCATCAGCAGCAGGCAGGAAGTCCTTGGCTCTAACAACTTCAGGTGACACCAACTCACCTGCGACTGAATACACTGGAGCCTCCCCCAGCAGGACCAACCAACCTCCTGATCCTTCTAAACAAGACATCTCTACTTCTAAGGAGGACACCTGGTACTCTATAAGCTAATTGGTATGACTCACCGAAACAACCCCCACCCCGCAAAATCCCAAAGCAAATATTCAAAATCTAAAGAAGAAGTGATCATGCACCTTGCTTTCAGTGGAATGAAACTCTTAAAAAAGGAAAGAAATCCATATGGAGCCAGGCCAGACCATCACTAAGGGACAGAGACCACCAGGAATCCCTGTGCAGCCAGCACTGGAGAGGTACAACCCAGGCAGAAGGAAGATAGATCCATAGAAAAGGAGTGCTTAAGAAAGTTCTAGAAACCACAAGTCAGGGAGGCAGACACCCATGCTTTCTACAACAAGAGAAAAACCTAACACCAAATTAGGCAGACAGCACCTGAGACAGAGCCTAGTGTGATAGATGGGGATGAAGCCAGGCAGGATCAGGAGGTAGGTCTACAAACCACCACCTAAAAGATGTTAAAGGACCATGCACAGCACGGGGGAGGTAAACACTGACCTTGACAGTGGGTTCTGAAGAGGACAGTGGAGGGAATGGGAGCCTTGCACAAACTAGGCAAGCATTCTACCACTGAGCTCAGCTGTAGGTCCTAGTTAAGGTCTTGTGTATTTTCCGAAACATTATAGTATGATTTTAAAACGAGAACACATCAGTAGGGTTTGTTATCTGTGTTAGATTGAGCCTGTGGGAGCTATGCCGCCCAGGCTGATCTTGAACCTCTGGGCCACAGTTGTAATGATTGTTCTGTCTCTTTAAGAGACAAGCCACGCCCACTCCCTCCCCCATCCACTGAGACAGGCTGATCTTCAGCTTCTGGCCTGAGCGCTCTCTCCTCTCTCTTCCATCATCCTCTTCTGCCGCTCTCCCCACTTCTGCCCCCACTTCTGCCCCTCTCTTTTCTCTCTTTTCCGACTCTCTTTTCCGACTCTCTCTCGGAGAGGCAGCTTTGGTCTCTCCTCTCTCTCTCCCCCCTCCCCCTTTCTGCCCTTCTCCCTTCCCTTCCATAATCCCTAAATAAATGTTCAACTCCACTCTGTATGGTGTGCCTATCTGTCTCTCTTGCCCGCAGTCGTCACATGGAGACCTGCCGCATGGTCTCGTGCACCGTCCCTGCTTGGGACTGGCTGCTTTCAGACCCCGCAGCAAGCTGCCAGGGACTTGGAGCAAATCCATTTTAACAGTGACTCTCCCATTTCAGCCTCCCCATCGTTTGTTTATAGAAGGCGTAGAATCTCTGCAACAACCCCAACAGTTTTGTGTAAGACTCGAAGAACAGTGGAAGGACACGGTTTCTTCTCTACTCCACTGCTGCCAGTGATGCCTCCAGGCACACCTATTAAACAGTACCTGGACACTGAAGGTCCCCTTAGACGTTCTGGACAGGGAACAAGCATGCCAGGTCAGATAGAGACCTCGTGTATGGTCAGAGAGATGGATAAGTGGCCTTTTAAATAACAGGCCTGGTCCAGTGAGAGATGGCTCAGCTAGGGCACAGACCTGAAGACCAGAGTTCAGTCCCCAGATCCCGCGTGCATCAGGGCAGACCGGCTCCCAAGAGTTGTCCTGACTGCCACATGTACATTGCAACATGTGCCTGAACGCGGTGCATAAACACAAAATAGAAAATTAATTAAAGGGGCCTTAAATTAATGTGATGCATGTATGGGAGCCAAGATACAAAGTACCTTCCTACAAAACAATGAAGAGGATCAGTCATGTGTAGTTCTGGCTGCAGCTTTCTCCATGGCAACTGCCACCAATATTTGAATTAGTGCCTCTAGGTCTTCATCTGATGCACACTGAAGGATTTCAGGGCTGGAGGAAGGACATATGTGCAGGGACAGGGATCCTATGTGGCGACATCAGAAGAGACTTTCCTGAGAGCCCTGCATTATTTGTACATTAGGGAAATAAAGGCAAACGTGCCATTAGCATATCCTGCCCATGGCACACAGACAAGCAAGTAAGGCTCTGCCACGTAAGGCTCTGCCACTGCAGGAGCTCAGGGTCCTTTACCTGTGCCCTCCTCTGCCATATCACATGCTATGTTAACTTCCCTTAGCTGCCACTCCTTGTCCACCTGTGAGTGACCAACCATCCTTGAGAAATGAGGTAAATCCCTTTGGATGTGCAAAAAGATCCCTAACTTCCACCACCCAAAGGCTCAGAATGTCATCAGATGGCATGAGGCCAATGGCTGAGATCTTCCTGCCCCATCTACCTGATGTTTCCACCGACCAACTTAGAAGGTGCCTTGGCTTATGACTGTCTTTATTCTGTTACTATAAAACTTCATGACACCATTACCAAGTTGTAACATGTATTTAGGGTAACCTAAATTTCTGTTCCAGGGCCATCATCACTCTGATTCTGGCTCCAGAATAAATGTGTCCTACTCCCTTTGAAGTGAGAGCTATGTTTCTATGCCCTCAACTAAAACAGATAACCCAACTACTCTGTGGAGAGCTACCCAAGAGGGCAGGGATGGGCAGCTGTACTGACCACCGTATCCAGCCGCCATGGCCAGTCTCCACCCTGAGCTGCAGGTCCAGAAGGTTCTCCTGAGACTCCTGTGGGGGCTCCAGGAGGGTCTTGCCAGTCCCAACCAACCTCTTTGCCTAGCTCCAGCTGCTCCACACACTGGGGTCTCACTGGTTGGCAGAACCCCTCAGAATGACTTAAGACCAAGACATACTTAGAACCAGGAAATGAGCATGGTCCTTAATCCTCCTTACTCTAAATTGTGGCTATATATCTTTCAAAGCCAAGAGACCAACTCTTGGTATGAGTAACCATTTCCGAAGACAGGCAAAGTCTGAATTTTCAAAACCTAAAACCTAAACAGGGGCTGGAGTTTAATGACAGAATGCCTGTCATAGTAAGACCCTAGCCCCAATCCCATGACCGTAGCAGACAAAACCCAAACACAAATAGTTGAAGAAATTGAATGTCAGTAAACACAGAGCTTCGTTCCATAAGACACAAGCGATGTCTCACACCCAATACATTGGCGAACATTCAGGATGCTCAAGAGTGGCAAGGCTAGGGACTTGCACAGTCACACTGAACAAACGAGAACTGGGCTAAACACACAGGCCAAAGTCAAAAACACTCAAAATCGCACAGCCCTGAGGCAACACGCCCACCCTCAGGGTGACTATTCCACATCAGCGGAGACTTCTGCCCGCAGTGAAAACCAGGCTATCTAAATGTCCCACCAACATGACAAGGAAAAGGGCAGTGGTGCAGGTGTCCCCACACACTGTTCACCAGCTAAACTGCAACCACACAATGAAGAAAGCAGATCACAAAATCCTACTGTACAAATCAGACACAGTTTGTCTTTGGAAGAACAAGCCTGAGCACAAGCTGGGTGAACAGCCCAGATGAGGGGGGCAGCACACGAGAAGGGCGTGACGAGCGTGGACCTGGGGCACATGCAGCAGAAGCACTTGTCTGTAAGTCTGCAAGAAAGACGGCTCAGCGGTGACGAGCACTGGCTGCTCCTGCAGAGGACCTGGGTTTGATTCCCAGCACTCATTCGGAAGCTCACAATTATCTGTAACTTAGTTCCAGGGAATCCGATGCCTATTTTGACCTCTGCAGGCACACATGAAATGCACAGACATGCAGGCAAAACACCAATAAACACAAAACAAACAAACAAACATCTCTGAAGCAGGGCTGGGGATATACTTCCTGCCTTGTCAGCAATAGGACCTAATTAATCCTAGTACCCCTTCAAGTAAAGCAAGGTGTGGACACAAAGACACAAAGACTCATAATTCTTGCCCAGGGAGAATAGACAACTGATCCCTGGGCTCACTGGCTGGCCAGCTGGACCCACTGGCAAGTTTCAGGACAGTGAGAAGGTCATCTCAACAATAACAATAACAACAAAGTTGATGGCACCTGAGGAATGACTGAGTTGTCCTCCGGCTTCTACTTACTTACATAGGTCTGTGTACGTACACACACACACACACACACATTACTTACATAGGTCTGTGTACGTACACAAACACACACACATAGTATCTGAAACATACATGAGAAGATGTTATGTTACTCTTATTGCTTTCATAAACATTGGCATCATCAGTCACCTTGTCCACCTGTGAGTGACCCCATCATCAGTCACCATCAATTGGGTCCTGCAGTGACAGTAAAAACCTTGGCTGTGGGTTCCAAGCTCCTGTTGTCCACAGTGTTGCTCCTTTTTCTGTAAGCTCTTTGGGCCAGAAATTGAGCTCGTGGCCATCGTTCCAGGCCAGCACGAAATGCTCAATTACAGGTGAGAAGGAGGAGGGTGCCAGCCTCTACAGTATGGCTCTGGTCAGTTCACCACTGCAGGTCAGCCCCAAGAGGTAGGCAGATGCTGATCCCCAACTCAGAATCATGGAGGACTTTACCATTGGGCCTGCTCCTCTGCCATCCTCTCCTCCAAGGAGTTCTACAGAAAATGCTCCTGCAAGCTGTTCTGGCTTCTTACTACAAGACCTTTTTCTTCTCACAAATGATGTATAAGGACTTAGGGTGTGAATAAATGTTGCTATGATTGGTTTAATAAACAAGCCGATTAGCCTATAGCAAGTCAGGATAAAGTTAGGCAGGACCATCAAACTGAGGATGCTGGGATAAAGAAGGGCGAAGTCAGGGCAGGGCAGCTGCCAAGGAAGCAGGACATGTAAAAAATGAGGCAATGAGCCATGAGCCCTGCGGCAAAGCACAGATAAGAAATATGCACTAATCTAAATGTTAAGAGTTAGGTAGCAACAAGCCTGAGCTACCAGCCCAGCATTTTTAATTCATGTTAAGTCTCTGAGTCAATTATTTGGAAAGTGGCTGCTGGTCGTTCAGGAACAGGTAGTTGGGACAGAAAAACTCTGCCTACAGACTTATCTTAGATGCAACTCAAAACAGCTACTTGAACTCTTGAGTTTGGCTTAATGGATAAAAAACTGCCGATATCCCAAACATCTCTGATAAGTAACAGTCTGCAATTTTTTTTCAATAGAATACACTACTCTGGTTTGGTTTTGTTTTTTAATGTGTTAAGGGATAAAACTGAGTGGCAACCATTTACAGCTATTGCTAAATAAACGGTGATATCACCAGCAATGAGACACGGATGGTGACCCGATGCAGAGCGAGTTCAGACAGAAGCAGCCTTCTGGGTACAGGGGTGAAGAAATGGCCTGCTCTGCAAGCATGAGGCCCGGAGTTCTGATTTTCAGCACCCACATAAGGCAGGTGTGGTTACAGGGCTAAGGATGTGGAGAGAGGCAGATGCCAAGTGTTTACTGCCTGAACCAGTAAGCCTCAGGTTCAATGAACAGTAAAAAAAAATAATAATAATAAGAAGAAGCTGGAGGAAGACAAAAGACAAAGGAAGACAAGCATTCCAAATAGGAACGCCACAATCACTGTACTTCAAGAACTTTCCAACACAAAGCTAGAACACACAGTGCGTACAAAATGATTCTACTTTTTGTAAAATTAAAACATGTTAACATGACAGTGGTGGTTCCCTCCTGCAGTGGCTGTGTGACAATTAATACAGAAATGCACACTGGTGAAGTGTTGAGCAGGCCAGGACCCAGGAGGCTTTCTGCCTCTTCCCAATCTTAGAAGCAGCTGCTCCTCTCCACAGGCCCCAGTCAGTGAGTGTCAACTTTGGCTCAGTCGGAATCTGAGTCCCTACATGTCCTACTGGCCTTTCTCAAGGGCTCTGAGGCTCGTGAAATCTGCACTCTGTCACTTTGCTGCATTGGATCTTATTGAGGTGTAACTTCTCCTAATGGGGCATTGTGGAGTTTTACTTTATTTGTTTTGGTGTGTATGTGTCGGTGTGTGAGTGTGTGTGTGTAGAAGACAGGGAGTAACACTGGCTGTCTTCCTCTACTGCTGTCCACCTTATTTTCACAGGCCTGGAGCTGGCTAATTCAGCTAGACTGGCTGGCCAGGAATCCTGTTTCTGCTTCTCCGGTGCTGGGATTACAAGTATACACTGCCATGCCTGTTTTTTTTTTTACATGAGTGCCTGAGATCTGAACTCAAGTCCTCATGCATGCTTAGCAGCCCAGCTCCAAGACTATTTTTTTAAGATTTTATTTATTTATTACGTATACAGCTTGCAGGCCAGAAGAGGGCGCCAGATCTCATTACAGATGGTTGTGAGCCACTTTGTAGTTGCTGGGAATTGAACTCAGGACCTCTGGAAGAGCAGCCAGTGCTCTTAACCTCTGAGCCATCTCTCCAGCCCAAGACTGCTATTTTTAATGAAGCTACTACATTCACATTACAGGGTAGGCTGAGGGGTGCATGCTGTGCTCCATGGGTCCTACAGTCACAGCAATGCTCTCAGCATGCAGCCAGGGCAGGCTGAGATGTGCATGCCATGCTCCATGGGTTCTGCAGAATGGCTAGGACTGTCTGCCTGGCAAATAAACAGTGTCAAATTCACTTTGCCGGAAAAATATGATTCCACAGCCAGAATGGCTTCCAGTAGTCTGAAAGTCCACCTGAGCAATGAAAACAGGCATCACAGTACAAACTGAGACTGCTCGTGTGTTTCCCGACTGCTCAGACCCGAATAATCACACAGAAACTGTATTAATTACAACACTGTTTGGCCAATGATGTTAGTGTATTCCTAGCTAGCTCTTACATCTTGAATTAACCCATTTCTGCTAATCTATGTATTGCCACGAGGCTGCGCCCTACCAGTAAGGTACTGGCAGTACCATCTTTCTCTTTTGGCAGCTACATGGCATCTCTCTGACTCCGCCTACTCTCTCTCAATATTTCTGTTCGGATTTCCTGCCTGGCTTTGCTCTGCTAAGCCATTAGCCAAAACAGCTTTATTCATTAACTAATGGTAATAAAACATATTCACAGCATACAGGGGGGAATCCCACATCATCATAGTGCCAAGGAAAGGAAGAACAATATGCTGAAAAGAAAGAGAAAAGAAAAAAAAGGAAAGACTGTTTGCTTGCTGAGTGGTTACATTCATGCATGCAACCAAACTAAAGCTCCTTCCTCAGAAATGTACAAATAACAGTAACACTATTCTCCACCTCTAACAGCCTACACTATTCTAAGATCTTTAAGAAAATTAAGCTGGTTTTAGAAAGAGGTGCAGACAGCACACGCTGCCTGGTGGATGAAGCCGGACCATAAGCTCCAAGCGGGTTCCTAAGGTCCCGTCATGGGAACCAGAGTTGTGAAAGCAACTAGTAATACGCAACTATGGCATTCTAGGTTAAAAGCAGACAGCTCTCTCAGTTGTCTGTATGAACAACTGGACAGCTCTCTCAGTTGTCTGTATGAACAACCAGACAGCTCTCTCTCAGTTGTCTGTATGTACAACCAGACAGCTCTCTCTCAGTTGTCTGTATGTACAACCAGACAGCTCTCTCTCAGTTGTCTGTATCTGATATATTCTTATATCAGAATTTGGGACCTATGTATTCAATCAGCCTTGATCAAGAAGGTTCAAAAACTTGGGGTACTGGCACACACCCTTAATCCCAGCATTCAAGAGGCAGAGGCAAGCAGATCTCTGTGAATTAGAGGTTAGCCTGGTCTACATAGTGGATGCTAAAAATGTGGACATTACAGAGTGAGGCCCTGTCTCAAATAAATAATTGAGCCAGGTGTGGTGGTCCACTGGGGAGGTAGAAGCAGGTAAATATCAGTGAGTTCAAGGTCAGCCTGGTCTATAAAGTAAGCTCCAGGACTGTTACACAGAGAAAACCTGTCTTGAAAAACCACACACACACACACACACACACACACACACACACACAC